>LQHL01001823.1:42270-58668 GCA_001655755.1 Hemisphaericaspora haegerdaliae
TTTTTAGGTTCTGGTTAAATGCAAACTCTCTCTCACCCCCCCGCATTATCAACACTTCAAACCGTCACTAGAATACAAGCAAAAAAAATAGAATAATTAAACGGTTGTTAATTTTACACTGATAAGGTAAATGCAACGTCTAGTTTACAGGGGTAAACCTAATTAAAACCATGTTATTTCTCAGACTCATAACCTTTAAAGACTAAGTTTCCTTCTAGAATATTATACAAGAAAAGCTTGGAGAAAGATAAGATCTCTCGTAGATATTTAGTGGCTCAGAGTTAGTGGCTAGTATTACCTTAAACGATGGGTTTAAAAGTAAGAAAAGGATCTTGTATTGAAACCATACACCATTTTCTGAATTGAACCAATAACCAGATTGATTTCTAGCCTGATATACTCTTCAGGTGAAAAAGATACATCAAAACCAGTTCATTTGCAAGGATGCACTGTTTCTTTCATTATATATTAACAAAAGTCTAAGTTCCCTTTTTGGTCATTCAAATTACCAATTTGTCGCATTTGGTGAAGTAGAACAGTTTTATGCAAATCTTTCAACTATTACTCGAATCATACTCAGTTGCACAGTAAGGAATAGAACGCTTGATTCGAACTTCTGCCAGTCTGCTTAAACTAGATCTATATAAGAACAATAAGAACACAAACTTCTGATTCAGTATGTACTGAATGCAAAAATATCAGTTTTAAAATATGATCAACAACTACATCGACAGAAGATCAGTGCTCTGTCTCTCTCGTTCATGTCCCTATTCTTAAAGTCATTTTTGGACCCCCCTGGTACACCTCTTCACATTGAAAATTTTGTATGTTTCTCTGAACCATTATGCTGGTCTTGACCACTCCTTGACAGTATATGCAAGGCAAGAAAAAGTAAGCTTACTTGCTACAAACAACGCAGGCATTTCACTCTACTGTACAACTTCTTCATCCTCTCTCCACGCCCCAAATAATAGGAGTATCCGATGACGGAGGAAATGCCCTTCCCAAGAAGAATTTCAGTAATGGTTAGAGAAAAACCTCAATTCAGACACACGTACCAGTTAGGCTGCCACTAAATCAATAACCAAAAAAAAATTAAGGAAAAGAAAGATTGGGGGACTTTGCACAACCAACTCCTCTCGAGACAGCTTTATTGTTTAGTTAAGTGTAGAAAGATGTTGTATATCCAATGAATAAAAGCTGTACATTACAAAAAACAGATCAACCCCATAGGAATATTTATATTTGGTAGCGAGCTACCATAGTATTCCCCACAAAATTTCAGAAAAAATCAGATTTACTAGGGGGCATCAATTTTGTTCATCATACATAGGTCCATAGGGTAAGTATACGAAGTTGCAAATGTTAAGTTGAACTTAATATTATCTAGTTTAAAGACTCTATAGGATAACAATATACAAAGATAAGTGACGAGATATAATGATTGGGTTTGAATCATTATCCGATGATTTGGTGCACAAGATATTCATATATGCGGGTCCCAACAATAACCTTCCATTAGTTAACAAAAATCTCAATGAGATCTTAAAATTTGATTCTAGAAAGGGCGAATATGAAGGTAACACTTGGAGGAATTTTTCATTGGTGTTGCAGATGGTAAGACGGTATTATTTATATGATTTGAATATCAGGTTTGATTTGGAGTTGATACCCAAAAAAATACTATATGTCTGTCAGGAAATAAGTATACTACGAAATGAATACCTGTTAGAATGTCTAAAGAGCGCGGGTCTTTCGAGGCTCATATTAAAGATTGAAGATCTAGCCATCCAAGGCGGGACCTTTTTAGAACTGAAATATGCATTACTGGATGATATTCTAAATAGCAAATTTGTCACAGGAGATGTACTTTCAAACCTCAATCTGGCCTTGTGGGAAACTGAAAAGGATCCACGTAGAACATTTAAGTTTACGGATGTTCCAGTAAAAACAATTCAAGAAATTAACTTTGAAATAAAAACCAGAATGAAAATAATAAGATTTATGATGAATGAAATATTTTTCTTTTTAGATGAGCTAAAGGAAGAATTATCACCAGATTATTCTCCTAATGGATACGATGATGAATATACTTCAGATGATCATATTGGATACATTTTGCAACGTGAAGGAGATTGCGATGATCTGGAATATGAGGACAAGTTTGATGAAGACAATCCACCTCTTCCTAGGTACAAAGATGAAAACAAACCAACCGAGGGATTTCTTACTTTTTCATTTGAAGATAGCTTTGTTGAGTCATTGGATGTGTTTGTACTAGATAAGTATCTACCCGACGTTGCAGAACACAATGCTCGTTGGACTGTTCCTCCAATTCTAATTAAAAGAGATCTAGAATACAGCGTTCTGATTGTGAAAAAATATAAGATAAGAGACCTCCGAGCGCTGGTGTCATCCCTTCTTAGTCATTACAGACCAGAAGTAATCGATTCGAAATTGCCTAAAAGACCATTTAGAGAATATCTCACTGAGTTTATCAAAAATCAAGTTTCCAAAGATAATAAACATGAATGCATATTCCAAGACATTTGTGAGTTGTACAATTTTTATAATGGATTCGATTGGTCTGGATCTTATGAAGAAGAAAACTTTGAGGACGCAATGAAACAACTTGCATGTGGGACGATTACTTTGATAGAGCATGACGAATATGGTTTTGGTGCGTTAACGCAGTGGAAGCTGTTGCTGATAACGAATGTACCATTTATCGAAGAGATTACAATGCACATGAATACTAATGAATTGAAATTATTGGATAGAGCATGTCGTCATAAATCAGGTTAGGTTTTCGGTTAAGTCTATTTCAAAACATGACGACGGCTCCTTCAAGCATCCTTTCCGAAAGCTGAAACAAGCAGTTAGGGGATTATCAACCCCCCCTGGGCAGGACTCTCTTTTTCGGACTTGAGTTAGCGTTTAGGGAAAAGGTTTTCAAAAAGCTATTTGAAGACAAAAACGAATACCCTGAAAGATTAAATGGTTTCCATCGACGCCACCTTGCACACCTTACGCACTCAAAATGAGGTGGCACACTCTGTGAACTATCCTGAAAAAATGATTCCAGACAGTGCCTACGTAACCCACTCATTGCCATCGTGTGATATAGTAAAGCGAATGTCAAAAGGTGGACCCTTCTAGCAAACAAACCCCGGGTAAGCTCACAAGTCTGTTAGCATTTCCTTTATTGTACTCTACAACTGATTCGATAAGCTTACCCTGTAAACTGTAAGGGTAAAGTTTGCGTTTTTATTACACAAAGATAAGGGGAACTTCCCCCAAGCTGTAGTACTGAAATACGTAGAATATCTAATGAATAAGAGGTGTGTATAAGAAAGTAAAATATATTGCCTAAGTGCATGGAAACCACTCTGCCCTGATAACTAGATATTCCAGACAATTCTGAAGAATATTTACACTTGGTAGCGATATAACTAATATTTGCATTTGGTAGCGATATCCCGAACATCTCAACCCCAAAAAAATTATATCAGACTCAATTTACATGGTGGAAATCAAGTCATATTATACATCCTTAGGTAAGACTGCGAGGTTGCAAATGTTAAATTGCCTTAATATAGTTCAAAACTTCTAAAGAAACATACAATTACAAAGATAAGCAACAAGATAGAATGACTGATCTCGAATCATTACCCGAAGATTTGATCCACAAGATATTCATATACGCTGGTCCCAATAATAACCTTCCATTAGTTAACAAAAATCTCAATGAGATCTTAAAATTTGATTCCAGAAAGGGTAAATATGAAGGTAATACTTGGAGGAATTTTTCATTGGTGGTGGAGATGGTAAGACGGTATTATTTACATGATTTGAATGCCAGGTTGGATTTGGAGTTGATAAAAACAAAAGTGAACTTTATATCTCAGGAATTAGCCGGAATAGAACAGCAATACCCATCTGAATATGAGGAGACTAAAAATTACCAAAGGGTCATAGGGAGGAGAGGATACCTATACTTGCAGTACGTAAGCTTTTCAGAAAACAAATACGCATTGCTGGACGATATCCTTTACAACAGATTTGCCACAGGACATGTACTTTCAAGCCTCTCTCTGGCCTTGTGGGAAACTGAAAATAACAAGGGGGTAGCTTCTATGTTGAGGGATGTTCCGATAAAAACAATTCAGGAAATCGACTTTGAAATAAAAGCAAGAATGAAAATAATAAGATTTATGATGAATGAAATGTTTTTCTTTTTAGCTGAGCTAAAGGAAGAATTATCACCAGATGACGACTATGAGGAGAATGACGACTATACTTCAGAATCGTATCTTGACTACATTATGCAACTTGAAGAGATCGATGATCTGGATGATGAAGAGAGCTTTCTTATGAATGATCATGAAGGTAACCCGCCACTTCCCATGTATGAAGATGAAACAGAACCATCGGAAGGATTTCTTACTTTTTCATTCAATGACAGCTTTATTAATTTTTTTGGCGAATTGGCGCTAGACCAGTACCTACCTGAAGCTACAAAAGATAATGCTCGTTGGACTGTTCCTCCAATTCTAATTAAAAGAGATCTAGAATATAGCGTTCTGATTGTGGAGAAATATAAGATAAGAGACCTCCGAGCCCTGCTACTATCCCTTCTTAGTCATTACAAACCAGGAGTAATCAGTTCGAAATTGCCTAAAAGACCATTTAGAGAATACCTCGCTGAGTTTATCGAAAATCAAGTTTCCAAAGATAATAAACATGAATGCATATTCCAAGACATTTGTGAGTTGTTCAATTATTATAGGTACCTGGATTTATCTAAGTCTGACAATCGAGAGCGCATTGAAGATGTGATGAAGCAGCTTGCATATGGGACCATTACTTTGATAGAGCATGATGAATATGGTTTTGAAGCTTGCAAGCTCTGGTTGAATAAGGGCAATCTACAGTTCTTCAAGATGATTACGATGCAAATGAACCCTGATGAATTGAAATCAATTGGGATGAGCATGACATCATAAATGAGGTTAGGTTATTGATTTAATCAGAAAATGGTTCTGGGGTGAGTTTAAGATAAGTTGAAAAAGTAAGTAATGTATGTATTGACAAACGGATATCGGCGTTAACGAATCTTCCGCTAATCTCTATTATACTTCCCAATTAGGAAGTTATATTTTCAGATTTTAATAATCACGTGATACCCAATATAAATTTTTTTGTTCCTATTGAATTGGGTGTGAAGTAATATCAAAAGCATCCCAAACTTTAGTTAGATCCACCCTCAGAAGAAATAGCTAATTCCATACTAATTTCAATGAGTCAGCAAGATCCAAGTAAGTACAATTGAGTCCACCTTTTTAAGTTTGTTACAAAGACGTGTCCACTAACATCAAGTTTTTTCAGGTCAAAATATAGAATCATTCCTTAAGAAGTTTTTAAATTCATTGGATGCAGCATATATTTCACCCACACAATCATTTCCAAATGTTGAAGCATATGCCACTCAATTTGGATCTAATTTGAAGAGATCGTGTGCTATTATAGTAAATGGAGAACCAATGATCGCCACCCCACAAGAAGATGCAAAATTACAATTCCAAAAGAAATGGTTAGCTACTCCATTATCACAACATCAATTGACAACTTATGATTGTCATTTAGTTCCTGGAACCGGGAATATGGTAATTCATTTTGGTGCCAGGGCGAAATTTGATCAGAGTGGTAGGAATAGATTAGGAGAGTCTGCGGATTTAATTCATGATAATGTTGGTATTGCCAGAAGTAATTCAAGTCGAGCAATTTGGGGTTCATGGTTTGGAATCGATGCAACTATAATTGTTGAGGATTCAGTGACAACTAGTTCAGAAGGAGAAATTATAAATAGTTTGAACTATAGATTTACGTATATTCCAGAAGACACTATATTAAAGATATAATAACATTTAAGTTTTAAAAATAGATTCAAACTTTCACGATTTTAGATTTCAAAATTTTGAATATACTCATTTAAAATGGTTCCCAAGAATTTCAGGGAATATGTTGTTGGAGTTGTGTTTTTTACTGTATAATTCAATTCATTTAATGCCCACAAGACATTGGGTGTGATAAAGGTATAAAAGATTAAATCAATGTAGGTGTCTTCCTCTTCTTGTATAATTTGAACACTTTCAACAACATTTGGAACTGGGAAGTTGATGACTGGTCTATGAAGGGTGTCATCGCCATCATGACCAAAATCATCATGAGTAACGTACCCTTTGGACAATTTCTCATTATTTTCATATTCGAATGGGAGTTGATCTCTTTTCTCTTGTAGCTTGATTGGATTGTAATAATGATGTGGAGGAAGTAGTCTTCTATTATCAATCCCATTTGAACTATCACCCTTTGCAATATATCTAGCATCATTAAGTTTTGATGCCACTTGCAAAGCAATTGATTTGGGAACAGTAAACTTTACCCATAAGTTTTCAAATGGAGAAACAATATATTGTGAATCAATGGTATATGGACCCTTGTATAAATCGTATCTAATTGAACCAGTATTTATAATTACAATACGTCCCTTCGTTGCCTCGACATCTTGATCTGGTTGTAAAGTAAGTAGAACCTTGCTTGTTAAAAGATTGTAAATATTCTTTGGACTATCAATCGGTACATAATCCATAAAATAGTTGTTTTGGGACACATATCCAATAGGAGTGTTTAACTGCAAGACGTCTCTAGTATGTACAATATGTTGCGATAAAGAAATTCCCTTTTTAGTGTGGAATTCATGTTGTTGTTTCTCACTATGATATAAAAATGAATGCAAATTGAAATCAATATATGATCTCGAGAATCTTTGTCTAAGTTCCAACTGTCCTTTATCATGTATATTTATACTAACCCAACCCACAGTTTCACAATATCTTCCACTTTGTAATCCAGTAGATAAATCATCAAATACTGCAAAATCTCTAATATGACTATGACCTCCAAAATATTGAATTATTGTAGTTGGAAAATATTTACGCAATGCTGATTGTAAAGTATAAAACTCGGGCCATTCATGAGTTATTGGAGTATGACCAGCAATGACAATTAAATCTACCTTGTCCTTATACTCTTCCAAAGTATGTTTAAACCAATCTTGTTCTATTGATTCGGCGATAGGAGTCACCTTAGTACCATTATTAAATCTATCAAAATCGAATAAAAATCCAAACGCTAAAACTCTTACCCCTTGCATTGGAGTAGTGAAATACTTAAACTTATTTCCAAATGGTACAAAAGTTCCATTGTCTAATCTAAATTCAACATTTGAAGATATATAATTATCAGGGAAATGTCCCACAACAGTTTCAAATTCTTGTTTTGAGTTTTCCCAAACGTATAATTCATGATTTCCAATAGTAACAATATCATAATCTTGTTTGATAAAGATCGGAGTTGATACTAATCCATTTGGAGTAGTAATATCTGAAAGTCCGTTGCCATCATGACGATCGCCACTATCTACCAATAAGAAATCTTGACCTTGCGAATGGGCTTTTTGTCTCATATGAGTTACAAATGAAACGAAGTCCCCCCAGTTGGAATTATATTGTTTTTGATTTAAATGACCCGAGTACCAACCATGTGTATCTGTAGTGTGGAGAAAGTTGATGTCATTCCATGTAAGATTACGAATGGGAGTCAGATCAAAGTTTGAAATGCTATAAGAAGAGGTATCACTTCGTATAAGATGGAACAGACCAACTAATATGAATGCTAACAATAGTTTTAACGACAACATACTGTAAGGGGTTGTTTGTGTGTACCGGGAAAAGAAAAGATCAAGTATTTAATGATTGTTGTTATCAGCTTATCTGGCTGAGGTGGGGTGGAAGAAAGAACCCGCGCGGTTACATAGAAATTTTTACCATACAAAAATAATAGATCTCATCCCGATAATAATAAATTACAAGTTTTTTCTATTAAAGTTCTAATTAACAATAATGCAAGTTAACTTATAAACCTTGTTGGGTTCTCTTTCTGTCTCTTTCTTCGGAGATAGATAATTTGATACCCTTACCCTTTGGTAAGGAAACCCATGGCTTACCAGCTTCAGTACCAATAACGAAAACGTTAGATAATCTGGTAACGAAAGTGTTTTCTAAAGAATCCTTAATGTGGACTAAATCGAAACCACCTTCGTGCTTTTCTCTGTGGACAATGACACCGACTCTACCCAAGTTACGACCACCAGTAACCATAACTAATCTACCAGTGTCGAATTTGATGAAATCAGAAACCTTACCAGTAGCTAAATCAATCTTAACGGTATCGTTAGCTTTGATTAATGGATCTGGGTATCTGATAGTTCTACCGTCGTGGGTAACAACGTATGGAACACCTCTCTTACCTAATTGAACCTTCTTAACTTTACCTAACTTGTAAGAAGCTTCTTCAGCAGAGATTCTGTGGACAGCGAATCTACCCTTAACATCATAGACTAATCTGAAATGTTCGTTGGTAGCTTCTAAAGTGATGACATCCATGAAACCAGCTGGGTAAGTAGAGTCAGTTCTGACCTTACCGTCAACCTTGACGTGTTGTTGCATCAAGATAGCCTTGACTTCTCTACCGTTTAAGGCATACTTAAGTCTGTTTCTTAAGAAAACAACTAATGGTAAAGATTCTCTCAACTTGTGTGGACCAGCAGATGGTCTTGGGGCGTAAGTACCGGACAATTTGTCCAACATCCAGTGGGATGGAGCTGCTAATCTCTTCAAGTGCTTCTTTGGTCCTCTAGCCATTTTTGGTGGTTGATTACTGTATGGATATTAACAAAAAGAGTATTGTGATATTATGTTGGAATTTTTTTCAGTTTTGATTATAGTGGGAATGCGAAGAGGTAGCGCAGCCATTAAAAAAAGAAAAATGACTGGGAAAAAATCAGTGTGTAACATTTTTTCAAGGGTTAAAACCCTAAATGACGATTGATGCACGTGTTACTTCATTCTACCATGCAGTTACAAGAAAATGGTTGTATGGGTAATAATCCATGGCAAGTCAGTAAAGTATGTTGTTCCAAGAACATACATCCTTCTGATATAGATCCATACTTGATCAAGGATAAGGTAAATTTACAGTATTGGTCCAAAAAGGAGATAAACCGTCTAAAGAACTACATTTGTATTAACTACCTATAAAACTCCTATATATATATCTACTGTCCATGTTTCAAACCTTCTTACCCCATCTTGAGAACCACGTATTGTTCTTACTATACTTCTTTAAATCTTCATTCAATCTAACTTCTTCATCCAACAAATTATTCAATTCATCTTCTAAATTAGCTGATTTTTCAGCTTCTTCAGCATTAATTTTCAATAATTCTTGAATATTATTTTCAATTGAACTAGGTATTGTTGCTGCTGTTCCAGCGACACTTTCATTATTACTTGATGTAGATACTGAAGGACTTTCACCCATTTTTGATTCTAAATCAGAGATAAACAGTCTCAATTGATCAATTGTAATATTTAAATCTTCATTATCATTAACAACATCAGGTAAAGTGATTTTTATATCAACCATTTTTTGTACAACTTCAACATGATCACGATTTAAAGTATTTAATTGAATTTCTAATTGTTTAATCTTATTACGTAAATTACCATTTTCAATTTTCATTAGATTTATATCTTGTAATTTTGATTTCTCATTATTATAAATATTTTCAAATTCATTTTCATATTTAATTAAATCAATCGGATCAACATTAATTTTCATTGAATCTGAAACTAATGTATCTAATTTATAATATGATGTAGTCAAACCATTAATCAATGAAGTTCTTTTTGAAGATCCAGGTAATAATGAAAATCTCTTGGAACTTCTCTTACTAGCCCCACTTGAAGTTGAATTTAATAATGAATCATCTTTAAAATTAATAAATTCTTCACTAATATAAATATTGAATAATTTATCCTTTAAGAATTCTAATAATTTATCAAATGAAAGTGCTAAAAGATTAGATTCGTTTTTAAGCATTAAATTCACCGCAAATTCCAATACTGCTTCCATACCTTGAGTAACAATAATATCATAAATTCTTAATACGATATCAAGGGGGAATTTATAAGCAAAGAAAGTTAAGAACCATTGTGAGGCATACATTGAAGATTTGATTCCTTGTTTAACCAAATGATTATATAATACCGGAGCATAATTTTCCAATGATCTATCAAATTCATATAACATTAAATGTAAACCTTTCATTCCCGGAATAAATAAGTCACGTAATTTATATTCTTTCATCAATGTAACTAATAAACAAAAACATTCCGCTTCATTCATATTCATAATTAATGGAATTGCAATGAAAATCATTCCTTGAGTATACCCAACCTCTGGATCAAATAATGAATAAGCCTTGATGACATTATATAATTCAGTTCCCTTATTAACTGCTTCAACATTCGTGAAGAAAGAAGTTCTAGTCAAATCACGTTTAATTGATTTATCATGAATTGATACTTCATTTTTCAAATCAAGATATAATTCTTCCAATTGGAAATTTTTTGATTTTGAAACCAATTGCCAAATTATCCCTCTAATCTCTTTGGGGATACCTGACATGATTAATTCATTTAATTTATCCGATTCATGATTAATTACATAATTATAATCATTAACAACTTTTGTCCAAAATTCCCAATCAATTTGATATTCTTCAAATCCACCTACTGTATCTTTAATAACTGTAAAAGTTCTCTTGATATTCTCAGTACCAGTATTAAGTGATTGTTTGACATCGTGATCTTTTTCTTCAAATTTAATTGAAAGTTGATTATATTTAGATTGAAGTAAATAATTTGAAGATTTCTTATCATAAGTTTGCAGAATGGTATTTAATTGTTCAATTGATTGTTGAGTAGACATAAATGTATATTTCTGAGGTGATCCAGGTTCATCTAATCGAATACAAACTTCAATTGACTTTCTATTAGGCAATGGTGGTTGGCCAGAATCGTCTAGCGGCAGAAGGTGAGATCCGTCCTGGTGCGATTGGTGACTTTCATTGTCCTTCTCTCCTTGTTGATTGGTGTCATTGGATTCCGAGTGTTCCTGTTCGTGTTGCTCCGGTTCTTTGTGTTCTTCTTGTTCGTTGTGTTCATCTTGTTCATCTTGTTCGTTGTGTTCCTGTTCCTTTTCCTGTTCCTGTTCAGTAGTGTTGCTTTCGCCGTGCTGGCTTTCTGAATCGTGAAATTGTTCCGATTGTTCTCCACTTTCCCCTTCGTGATGTTCCTCCTGTTTCTGTTCCCCTTGAGCTTCGTTACCTTCTTGGGCGTCTACAAATTCTTCAGTCGACATTGCTACTGTTTGCTTATCTATTGTGAGGGTGGAGTGATGTGTGGGTATAACCGAGAAAAGGACTGATAAATAAAGGAGGGAAAGATTTATCCACAAATACACGTACTCTCCCAATGCTACGCGAAAAAAAAGACTACTGTGAGAGATGTCGTCATGTCGTAATGTCGCGTTATATGTGTGTTAAAAAAATTACGTGTTTAATATTCCCACCCCCCTTACAGTCGTACCCACCCAATACTACATGGAACAATACAGACAGGGGAGGTAAATTCACTCATAGTATAAATCTGAATATATATTATGCATCATCATCAATCTCTCTCTGTGTGTGTGAGTGTGTGTGAATATAAAAAAAAAAAAACACTATAAAATCGTAACAATCTCCTAACAATAATAATAATAATAATAATAACCTTGATCCTATTCCCTCTTTGTATCTCTGTAATCTTCTCTAATAACTTGCGCCTATCCAATAGTACTCATCATATTCATCAAAGTTGGCAACCGACGGTTGTTGCTGCTGCTGCTGCTGTTGTTGTTGTGGAAGCGTTTCGATCTCAGGAAATCTTAAATTTATACCAGGAGCAGCAGTAGAAATATCCATTGGACGTACAATACTATCATCTGATAAAGGAGTAAAGAAATCTTCACTTGAAGAAGATAATAGATCTTCGTCAAATTCCGTCATTGAAGAATTAGATTGTGAACGGCATGATTCATTTGAAACTACCGATTGATAATAATATGAACTTGAACTTAAAATATCTTCTTCTGAATCAATAGTACTTACAGTTGAAGAAGGGGTCATTTCAGGAGCAGCTTCTGAAGTTTCAGGGACAACATCTTCAAATATAAATCCACCAACAATATTCTTTTCTTGACATAAAATTTCAAGTCTTTCACGATCACAATTTGGAAAATATACTCTCAAGACATTCTTATCAGCAACATATTTAATTGGTAATTCACCTAATTCAAATAAATTTGAAATATCATTCTTAAGATCTTTTAATTTCCGTTCAAACATTTTAATATTAAACATCATTTCTTCTAATACTTCACCCGATAAGATGGTTTCATTAGGGATATTGAGATTGAAAGATATTGGGAAATCAATATAACATCCAACATTCATTTGATTTGACTCGATCCGTTCCTGAGTAGTTGCACTACTGTCTGTCCTTGCTAATTTCAAAGTCAATTGATGATGTCTTGGGGTAAGTGACATATTTAATCGTAATGTTGGATTGAATTTACGTTCCGAAGTAAATTGAATTGAAGTATATCTTGGATATATTTGAAATTTCTCTCTTAAATTATTGAAAATTGTTCTGTAAATGAACTTCACATTTGATTGATAAATTTTTAATCTATATGGGTTCTGATATGCTTGAGAAAAATTATGAAACATAAATCCTCTATTATATCTTAATCCTTTTAAAATTCTTGAACTATCCTTTGATTTCGTATTATAAAATTTTTGAAATATTTTATATTTACTAAACCAAGAATTTGATGATTGTTGATTCGTAAATTGATAATTCAATCGATGATATGTCCAATTAGGTCCAGCTCCACTACCATAGAATCCACTTAAATGTCTTACGAAATTCAAACCACCGATCCCAACTGCTGCACAACTAAAATTTCTCATGGATGGTGCAACTCTTCCATGTACAGGTACACGAACGGGTACAGGAACAGGTATTGCTTCTCTCTGATGATGGTTGTGATGGTGTTCATTAGCTATAGCATCAGCAACTTCCTCTATGGCTCGTTGAAGACGACGGGATAAATTTCGGGTCTTTTGTGCTAAAAGGTTGCGTAATCGTCTACCAAACATTTGATGATTTGATTTAGAAAGGTAATAATAACAAGGTGGGAATACCGGCATAAAGAAAGACCAATTTTTTAAATCTCCACTAAAACGGTGATAATTTCTGAATATATATATATACGGTGATGATGATGATAGGATCACACTAGTAAGACTTTTCACAGTCTCTACTTGTTTAAAAAGAAAGAGTGACTAATTGATGGAGTAAAATCAGTTTTTTTTTTTGGGGAGGTGAGCGTGAGAGAGATATTTTTAGTGAGATAGCAAGAGATTTTAGTGAGAGTTGGTGGAGAGAAAGAAACAGAAATTTAAATTGTTGGTGAGAGGACTTTTCATGTGCTTTTTTTTCACTATCAATCTATGAGGAGACTCTTTACCTTTCTATTAATAGTTGAAATGATAGATGAGTTAGTTGTTTCTTTTGCTATATAAAAGCTATAAGAAGGCTATGTCTGCACTTAATGGTTGTTATGTCAAAGGATGTCCAATTTGGAAAATGGCACAACAATTTTGTTTTCCGTTTTTGTTCTTCTCGAATTTCCCGAATCGCCGATAAACTCCGACTTTCAATTAGATTTCCCGAATCGGCAGTATCCACGTTCCCTTGCTTTCATAGGTTATTTTCTGTTTTTATTTTTACTCCTACTCTTACATGTTTTATCAATCATAATCATTAACTTCTTATTTTGCTTAACAAAAACAAATAAACATAAAAAACAGACATACATAGGGATATATAAATATATATATTACACTTTTGATAAATTTTTCATTGTCTCCTTCTCTCTCTCAAACTAAACATTCATAATTGAAGAATCATCCATCACATCATTAAACAAGATATCAAACCCTACATCACCAGTATTTCCATAAATCCCAAGATCTCCTGTATTGCCATTACCATTACCACTGGCAATACTTCTCTGTTGTAACCCATACAGTTGGGCATTCATTTGTGTCTGATGAAACATACTCATAATTGGCTGACTAGGGCTCGTTGATGATACCGATACTGATTCCAGTTTATATTTCTTCAATTTTGGTTCCATATCGATATATTCCGAGGAAATCGTATCTTCTTCTCTGTATCCATATGAATTTAACGATAAAATTGATGATGGGGAAGTTAGACTCGAGTTTTCGGTTGAGTTTGTCGTGTTTACACTTTGATTTCTAAAGATTGTAGGAGTTATGAATACTTTATCTGTATGCACCTGTGATTGATGATGAAGATTGATGTGGTGTGATGCCTGCTGGGGTTGTTGATGTTGCTGCTGCTGCTGCTGCTGCTGTTGCTGTTGTTGTTGTTGTTGTTGCTGTGGAAACGAGAAAGTATTGGAAGTAGGTATATTGTTTAGTATAAAATCATCAATAATTTCTTGTTTGATTCTAACTTTATCCATTCTCGGTTGACAATCAAATACTGTCACATTCGAAGGAACAGGATTCGACTTTGATTGTCGTAATGGATATGTATTTGTACTTCCCACCGCATGTAATTCTGGAGAATTTAATTCGGAATAAATCATGGTTTCATTGAGTTTATGATTAATTGCACTTAATTTCGGACTCATATTTATAGGAGTTGGCAATGGAGAAGCAACATTCACAAAATTACTACTACTACCAGCATGACCATATCCAATTCCACTACCACCCATCATTTCCAACATGATTTTTTGTCTCATAGGTGCCAAAACATCTTGATAATTATCTACTAATTCATCAATGTCTCCAACATGGGGTAATAAGAAATAAACCATATCTTCTAATTTCTTAACGCGATTCTCAACTTCGGTTAAATGAACTCTTGTAAGTGGTGAACGGACAGTTCTTGGACTATATGAACAACACCAATTATGTTGAATACATTTCGAACAACGGGGATATTCCTTTGAACATTTCAATTTCCGTTTTCTACATGAATCACAAGCTTGTTCAATTGGATGAGGTGTTGGTCCTCCTGGTGCCTTTGGTCTGGTGGTGGAGGTGGTGGTTGTGGTTGCAAATAGTTTATGTTTTTGACAATTCTCTTTGCAATTGGCATTATTTATGCTAGTTGTTGATGATGAAGTATAACTTTGGTTGTTGTTGTCGTTGGTGGTGGTGCTAGTGGTGGAGGTAGTGGTGGTGGTATTTTCATTATTCGTATTATTCGTCGTCGTGGTAGTGGTAGTAGTAGGGGTCGTAAGTGTCATAACTGCTGAGGGATGAGGTGTTGCTATTGGTGTTGAAGTAGGTGTTGCTGCTGCGGTAGCACTGGAACTGGCAGTAGCACTAGTAAACTCTTCTAACGTCATAATGGATACTTAATAAAGTCAATTGATTTGTATAAATTTTGAAAATTTCAAATTTCAAAAAAAAAAAAACGTGGGGAGAATTTATACGGTATTTAACGGCTAAGGCTCCTTTTTTTAGTTGCGTTATTAAGGGGGGGGGAAATGTAATTATGTGTGGGAAAAAAAAAAGTAATGTGTGTTGTTTACTATTGGAAGGGTGGTTATGATATGTGTAAACGAAGGATTAAAATTTGTAATTGTAACAAGATTTTCCAAGATTGTTATTTATAATTGTAATTCAATCTTCTTGACTGGGGGGGAATTGAGTGCGGGAAAGGGGTGAATGTTACTTGCTAAAATAGTGAAAATCTCTTCTTGTCCTTTTTGTTCCTTTACAAGTTTTTCTTTCTAAGTGATTTTCTGTTTAAACCAATAATTTCTTTTTATTTTTGGTCTTGTTTGATTAGTCAAAATGTATCACTGAATTTTATCTTTTAGTTTGGAATTGATGAAATTGTGATGATCAAACAAACTTTTTTGAAGTAAAATGGCTGATTCTTGAAAGTATATCGAGTATTGAAACCGGGGAAGGGGTGGGCTAAGAAAGTTACAGTCTTGTATCGAATGACTAGTAGTTTTTTTATCTTGTGTCTCTTCTCTTCTCTTCTATTATTTTTCAAGAATCAGAAAAACAAAAACAAAAAAAGGCTTGCTATAATAGAAAATCAGCTTTCACAAGAATTTTTCAAAATTAATATTGACAGGTTTTCTTCTTAGAATTGGAAAACTGGTCTCTTTGGCTTCTGCTGAACTCTTATCTATGGTGTCAGAAATATCAACGAGATCTCTAAGGAAAGCTCTTATGAATACAATTGTGCAAGGAGATGAGTGTGGGATTGAAATGTAATTGACCACGCGGGTGTACTAAGGGGAAGGGTCGATGAGTTGGAACGG
>LQHL01001819.1:21788-55700 GCA_001655755.1 Hemisphaericaspora haegerdaliae
ATGGTATTTTTTTTTAGACCGCATGCCGTGTAGACCGGATGGCACTCATCATCTTTAGTCGTTGAAGAAATAATAGTGTGGGGCAGCTTAAACTTTTTATTTTTCTCTCCACGGAAATAGCATGTGTTCCTCTTTATCCACTTTACATACCGAGGATTTCTATTGTTTTCTTTACATTATTTAAGAGACGGAACATATCAGTTTTTTTCACTGTAGTCCATTTAGTGGATATGTATAACCACTGGATATGTCTATATGGGTAGGGCGAAGGGAATTAGACATGGGGCATGGGTTTCGGAGATTTTCGCTGTAAACCCAAATTACATAGAAACATCGCAATATGAAAGCTCTGCTATGCGACAACTTATATCTTCACTTTAATTAGCGTTCAGCAATACGAGTCGGTCAACAATACGAGTCGGTAGCCCATGGCCCATGGCTCATGGCCTAAAAACCTACAGACCACTAGACAAAAAACAAATACATTCTATCTGGCGTTCATTATCATCATAAACATAGAAAGCTCCAATTTTACCTCTATAAAACCAAAAAGCATCCTCTCATTTAACATTCAATGAATAATAATTATAAATTCCTCTCTGACTGAATTCTACGGGCCAACAATCCTCCTTCATTTTTCTTTTTCTATACCCATTCAAATTATAGTACCCTATTGAACAGTTTACTTTTCTCCCAGCATATTTCAAATATCCTGGCTTTTTAACGGCACAAACTATTTTATTACCAGTTTCTAAATCATAATAAACTAAATTCGATTGAATAGCAGTGTTACTTCCACTAAGTGTTGATTTGTACTCGGGATCGGTATGTGCTATTTTATAAATCCAAGAGCGACGACCTTCATTATCATAAAATTTCCAAATTTGAGGTGGTGCTAATTCCTCAATAAATGATGTTTGGATCGGACTAATTTTATTAAAGTCACCATTTGAGGTAAAATCATAAAGTATTTTATAATCAAATTCAACTGCAACTAATGAACTATTGAAATTAACTTTAAGGAATGAAGTCAAGTAAAATCTCGTGATTGATTTTATACCGGTAATATCTAAATACATAATCCTATTATTCTCTTTCATATATTCATTCAAATCTTCTGGTTTTAAATTTGCATGGGAAATATTCAAACTTAATAATTTGGGGAATCTATTCTTGATGGTTATCAAACATTTATAATTTACTGGCATGCCGCCCAAGTTCAAATATTTCAAATTTGGCGCATTAAGATGCTTTAATGTGTATAACAAATAAATATCAGATAATGGACTAACAACATTGGAATCAATTTGTAAATTGAGCCATTCTAAACTTCCCTGACAAACCGCAGGATGGTTTATTAAGAAATTAATCAAATCTTTCGTTGTCAATTGAGAACATCTCGCCAAAGATAAATGCGTCAACCTTGTCAGACGTGGAATATCAAGTAATATAGTTGAATTAATAGATGTATGATTCAAATCAAGTCGTTGTAAATAAACTAATTTAGGCAAGATTTTAGCAAATATATCTGAAGATAAATTTGAACAATCATGAAATGAAAGTTTTGTAATTGTTAAATCATCAACAACTTCCAATTCATCAAATGCTTTAGCAAATGCTTCACTACTTGCTCCACAGAAATCTAATGCTTTCATTTTGGGTAATCTATTGAACAATAAATCTAAAACATTGATATCCATATCATCCTGAATATTTTCCAGGGCAAGAAATTCTAACAAATTTGGTGTCATTCTTAATGCTTCCGCTATGGTTGTTGAAGTTACCATTTGAATTTCTTGATTCATTCGTCCTGTTCTCCCCAATCCTATAGATGTAAATTGTTGGAAATCCATAAATTCCACATATTTCCCAATTGTAGCATTACTATTTAAGTTATGCAAAAATTTATCAAATGAATGTGGACGATTGAATATGGTATACTTATATAAGAAACACAATGATAAATGATGAAACTTTTTCGAAAGCAATGGAATTGTGTTGGCAAAGTTTTCCAAATTGGCATTGATCGATGATACATCATTGTCAACATACACATATTCAATAATATTGTAAAGGATCTCCAAAGGAAGTGACAAAAGTGGAGAGAATAATTCTTCTTCCTCTTCCTCTTCTTCTACTGTTACCACTACTTGCTCTTGCTCTTGTAGCTGCTCTTGTTCTTCTTGTATTTCTGCATCCTGCATTATAACATCTACATGATCTTCCTTTGGTAGTGTAACCTGCGATGATGAGGGGGAACCCGAGACTACATGGTCGTCTTGTTCTTGATGTCGATATTCATCATACGACTTATTAGTATATTGTGATTCATTAGATGTGATAGGAGATAAATAAAATGTGGAAGGATATGTATGTGGATCATCAAGCGGTGATGTAATTGGTTGTAATGCTAATTCATTTGGGGTGTTTGGTGGAGACAAATGTTCATCATCTTCTTCATCTTGCACCATATCATGATCATCATCATCATCATCAGCATAATTCAACGTATGAAAACTATGATGCCGCTTTATAGAAGCGGAATTGGCCATATAACTTTCATGACTCAAAGGAAATGATGGATCTTGTGTAGATGTGTCAATATTGTATTCGTCTGGGAAATTTTCATTTACATTGGTAGTGTTAACTGAGGTTCTTCTCGAATCTAATTGAGACAACTGTTGTCCCATAGTATGAACAAAGAAGGTTAACTTATTTGTAAACTTTGTATGTAAACTTGTAGATGATGAATATCGTGGTAACTCTGGTGAATTTTTATCAATACTTCGACTAGTGGTGGTGGAGTGTTTCGGATCAAGTTCAAGTAACGATTGATATGAACGTGATAATCTTCTATATGGAGGCAAATAATGGTACAGTCTATGATGTAACTTGTTATTTGGCGGGTTCTTTGGTAGTGAAATCGAGTGTAAGGCCAACAGTGGTGATGATGAATTAAGGTTTGTCTCCTTTTCACTTGAGATCATTCCGATTTTCTTTTTATTTTTTTTTTTGGAATGGAACGGAAAAGACAATTGACAGCCGATCAGTATCCGAGATGAAAAGTACACTGGGGGAATGTGAGATAGTAAAAGGTCGAGGAGACTATATAAATAATGAACAACAAATCAAACTAGTTAACAAGAATAAGCTAAATTCTAATATACATTGGGGTTTAAGGTTTAAGATTGAATGATATTTGGCTCCTCCTCAAAGTTTTTATGATCATTCAGGATTTTGCCCTTTGCCGTTGCTGTTGCCGTACAAGAGAAAAAAAATAGGGCAAGAATAAATTACTGATTTTTGCCTTGGATTTACAAGCAATTATTAATCCTAGAACTGTGGGGTGTGAGTGTGATGTTGTATATTCAAATTAGGATGTCTGAATAAACTTTTTCAACTTGAGTTTACATGGATAAACGTCCAGGTAAAAGAATAGACCAGTTACGGAAATAGTGATTTTATATTTTAAAGGTGATTTGCAGTAATTTTTTTCGCTTACTGCGGGTCCCTCCCCAAACAGACGATGGTAGAAGAATTTACCCCAACTTTTCTAGAAAGTACGATATTCGGAAAAGGAAACTCAAATGCGTATTTCATTTTGACTTTTAACTCAAACTCAACTTTATGATGAATGGTCGTTGATTGTATTTGGTAAGATTTGCAGTTATAATAAGGAACTAGCTTACTCTGTCTTAACAACTATATTTAGAAGATATTTTTATCTGTATATAGTAAATTTATCCTACACTATCCTGAGAAGCCATGTCCTTGGGAGGTTGACTATATGATCTTGTGAAACACGGCAGTCCTGGAGAATTAATGTAATATTTAAAGTATAACCTTGTTGGCAAAGAACTTTTGAGTTTCCCTTGGTAGTGGGACTTTAAGGGAAGATTATTTAGAAAATGTTGATTACATTACAGGGATTATGAGGGATTATCAATTCCGTGATCACCCATCCGAAGTTGTGGGGATTATTATCTGATGACAATTGATTTGATCATAGAGAGGGATTTAAAAAAATAGGAGGACATGCATGTTCTAGATCCAACTTTTAAGAAAAAGCCGATTTCCAGTTACCATTTCGGTCAAAGAAACTCTAAATGTTGTCTCAAAACTTGAAACATCATTTTGCTGGTCGCTATTCTTCTTAGAAATATGTTGAATTATTCAATGGTTTACTTGTTGTATCTTTTTTGTTGCTTTCAACAGCAAACTTGGTGTTCTTTTCCCTGTTCATTTGAACGGTTTACGATGCCTTTTTTCATCAATGATGTAATATTACAGATATTTTAGGGAGCCCTGTTTCATTATTTTAAATATTTTGGGAGTTCAGTTACCATTTCTTCCGTCCCCCTCCCACACAGTGCTGGTGGAATACTTTAAAATTTTCCAAAGCCTTTTTCGGGGGGTCTATCGTAAACCATCCCTCCGTCCCCAGAAAAAAAAAATGAGAAGAGTCATAAGGTAATCTTATGCAACTTAATGAAAAATTTTTCAATTGAATTGGAAGCTTGAACATTTCCTATATCAATTGCACTATAAAGAGATAAATAACAATGTCCGGTTCACATTTGAAGGTAGAACAAGATACAGACGAAGAGTCTTTACAAGAATTCGAACGTTTAGAATTAACGTTACCTCCATCCTTAAGAAAATCCGCTTCCTCTTTGTTGGAGGCAATCCAGGCCACCCCTTCTCATACGCCAAGCAATGTCGCTATTCATCAACCTCATGTATCTTCCCACTTGAAACAACCGCAACCTCAGCATCTTGGTGGTCGTGAAAACAGATTTGCTGGACCCTCAACTCCTGCTGTTTTTGGACCAGCTCAAACTCCAAATCTTAGAGATATATCATTTAGACAAAATCTTATATCCAAGTTGTCCAAATCACACGGAAGGTCAAGTTCACCTGTTCCATTACCTAAGCCAAGATTTGATGAAGAAGTTTTCAAGCCAGCTATCAACACCAAGCAGTCTTCTACTGGTGTTTTGTGGGCCACTGAACGTGCTCAAGAATACGGGTATGATTCCGAAAATGTAGGAGATTGGGCAAATTTAGGTCAAGGTGCTCCTGAACATGGTGATAATATTCCTGGATCTTTCCCAAGACCAAAGACTGTCCCGGTTCCAGATTATTCTAAGGAATATGCCCCTACAGCTGGTGTCAAACCTCTTAGAGAAGCCGTTGCTAATTTATATAATGAAACTTATCGTCAAGGAAAGGAATCCAAGTATACCTATAAGAATGTTTGTGTTGTTCCTGGTGGTAGAGCTGGTTTGACCAGAATCGCTTCGATTATCAGTGATTGTTACCTTTCGTTTTTCTTACCTGATTATACTGCATATGCAGAAATGCTTTCATTATTTAAGAACTTTGCTCCTATTCCGGTTCCATTGAATGAAGCTGACAACTATGAAATACATCTTAAGATGATTAAAGATGAATTGACAAGAGGTGTAAGCGCTCTTTTGACTTCTAATCCACGTAATCCAACTGGTCATTGTATGGAAAGACCTCAATTGGAACAATTGCACGATATGTGTCGTGCCAAGTGTCTTTTAATCATGGATGAATTCTATTCTCACTACTATTACGATGAAGGATGTACTGGTTCATCTATCAGTTCAGCTGAGTTTGTTGAGGATGTCAATCGTGATCCAGTTTTGATTCTTAACGGTTTAACCAAAGCCTTCAGATTACCTGGTTGGAGAATCTGTTGGATTTTAGGCCCTGAAGAATATATCAATGCCCTTTCATCAGCTGGTTCTTTCTTGGATGGTGGTTCCAATGCTCCTTTCCAATTTGCTGCTGTTGATTTCTTGGAACCATTGAAAGTGAAACAAGAAATGAAAGCCTTACAACTTCATTTTAAAATGAAACGTGATTATATCCTTGACAGATTCACTAAAATGGGATTTAAATTTGAAAAGAAACAAATTCCAAACTCAACTTTCTACTTGTGGTTGAATTTAAGTCATTTACCAGGTAAATTAAGTAACTGTTTAGGTTTCTTCCATGAATGTTTACATGAGAAAGTGATTGTTGTTCCTGGTTTCTTCTTCTTAATCAATCCTCAAAACTTGAGTCATTTAGAAGAAGTTATTTGGTATAATTATGTTAGAATCAGTTATGGTCCTGAATTGCATCATTTAGAACAAGGTATGGATGGAATTGAAAAAATCTTATACAGATTCGGATGCTTACCTTATGAACTCGATGAAGATAAAAATTGAAGAACCTAAATATGTTTTAACTATCATTTTATATAAAGTCTCCCCCTTGTGTAACGCACTCTCTCTCTCTTTCTATTAACTTATTGTAAAAAAATCACAATGAATAACAGTTTTATTTAACAATGGGTTTAATCGTTTTTCTGATTATCAATTAAAAAAATATTTTACTTGCTTCTTTGCTGGTTTTATTTTGTTTTGAATTTCGCCCCAGATTCAAATCTTTACAAACTTTCATTCTTTAATAAGTAGACAATCAATTATGTCACAAGACAAGATTGCAATAGATCAATTGTTAGAAGAAGTACAACCACTTCTACTAGAAGGCTCTCCTTCTTTAAATTCACGTTTATTTTACATTTGCAAATGGTTCATAATA
The DNA here is from genome assembly GCA_001655755.1 of Hemisphaericaspora haegerdaliae. Lineage (NCBI taxonomy): Eukaryota > Fungi > Ascomycota > Pichiomycetes > Serinales > Debaryomycetaceae > Hemisphaericaspora > Hemisphaericaspora haegerdaliae. Next base: position 28,407 of record LQHL01001819.1, read on the forward strand.
CGACTAATGAATACAATTGTTGTAGATGTTCCAACATTTATCATCGGGTTACTTTCAAAGAATTTCGAAATAACAATGAACTTATCATCAATATTGCTTTTCATATCTTTGCTTGTGTTGGTAACAGTGTTGGTTGTACGATATAAATATTTAACTGGATATTCCAAGACAGCCCACAAGAGTAATGAGACTATCAAAATAGCAAGTAATCCATCTTCTTCAAGTTTATTTGTCCAGAAGAAACGAGAAAGTAAATCAACCAACTATCTAGATGAATTTCTTCTGGCTATTAAAGTATTTGGATATTTGGAAAAATCAGTGTTTCACGAACTTACCAAGAATATGACAACTCAAAAATTATCTAACGATGAGATCCTCTGTTTAGATGAATCGGTGGGGTTTCTGATGGTAGTGGAAGGAACAGCACAAGTATACACAAAGATAACGCATGATTGTATGCCACAGAATTTAGAAATAGATGGAATCTACGATCACGATGACTTTATTACCCTTGAAAATCATCAAAGATATCAGTTATTGAATGAAGTAAAAAGTGGCGCTCCGTTAAGTTCTTTGATATCCACGTTGGATTTGTTTAATCCGAGGCAGCTGACCAATCTGGATATGATCATGACTCCGGCATCTGAAGATGAATCAGGACAAATATCATTGAATTTGTCGCAAAGTTTGCAGCAAAAACATATCGATAATATTGACCAAGACGATGACGGATATCCAAACATTATAGTACGTCCAAAACATTCGGAAAGATCGTATGATGATGGCAGTGGTACTGTGACAATTTCAATCATCCCATACTCAGCATTTCAACGAGTTCAAGAAAAATACCCCAAGGCTACTTCTCAAATTGTGACTATGGTATTGACCAGGTTGTATAAAGTGACAATGAATACAGTGCATAATTATTTGGGTCTTTCAAGTGAACTTCTACAATCGGAAATTAAACTAAATGAACAGGTCTCAAATTTGCCCCAATATTTGATTGACGGATTGTTAGAAAAGATCCTGGATGAAAAGAAAGTTAATGGCAATAGAAAGAAAGAAAGGCCGATTCCCAAACCAAAATCAAGTCATCGTAGGCACCATTTAGAAAGATCATCTTCGAAATACGTTTTGTTAGATTCTAGACATAAATCTACACATCCTGGAGATTTGTTGTCTTCTGTACCAATTTCAAGACAAAATGATATTTTTGCAAATAGTGAAGAAATGAAGGGCGTTAATCCACGTAGTACTGCTCCCTCTATGAAATCATCCTCGATTTCATTACATGGAAGTATGGCCAGTGATCCAGGAATCGAGAAACGAACCAAAAGATCTTCATTTTCCGATGAAATTGAGGAAACTGAAGAAACATCACTAAGAATTGCAATTGTAGAGAATATCTTTAAAATGATGGGAATAAATGAAGATAGAGCTCAAAACATGTTGGTACAAGACAGTAGTCAATTGAATTCTGGATTATCATCAGCAAACAGTTCATTAGTGGCAATCAATAAACTTCATAATTCACTAAATACGGCGATGTCAAATCAAACCTCTTCAAGTACAAGTTCTACCCCTGGAAGGCTTTACAATAGCTTTAGACCACGTTATGAATCCACTATGATGACTACCATAAGCGTTTCTAGTTTAGGAAGTGGCCGTAGTACCATACAAGAACAATCGTCAATCCATCGTCAATCACAAAGTTCCCCATCTAGAAAATTGTCAGCGATTAATATTTCTTCTGTCAAGGATGCATTTGCTAAAGTGTTGGAGATAAAGTATATTGGGTCAAACTCAACCCTCGCGGAACAGGATTCCTTCAATTCAGGTTTGTATTATGTAATCAATGGTTCCTTGGACGTTTATTATAAGCCTTCACAGAATGAGACCCAATCGGGATTAAGAAAATTGTATTCTGTTCAACCTGGGGGAATAGCCGGCTATCTTACTTCTGTTGTTGGATTCAGATCATTGGTAACGATAAAAACTCCTCCAAACGAAGGTGTAATTGTTGCCCATATTAATAAATCAGATTATGCTAAGTTAATAGATAAGTTTTATTTTTTGCAGTTGCCAGTTGCAATTAAACTAAAGACTTTGCTATCAAAACAAATTCTAACGATTGATTATGCATTAGAATGGTGTCACATACCTGCCGGAAACGTTCTTTGTTCTCAAGGTGATTTGGCTAACGGATTTCATGTTGTTTTGAGTGGAAGATTTCGTGTTGTTAGAAGCACTAAGAAGCTGAAAACATCTATCAACAATGGAGGCAGCGGAGGTAATATTGGTAAAGACGATGGTGCCAAAGAGCATGAAGAGTTAGAAGTTTTGGGAGAGTATGGTCATGGAGAATCCATTGGAGAAGTGGAGGTCCTTACTGCTTCTAGAAGATCTAATTCCTTGATTGCTGTCAGAGACTCGGAAACTGCCCGTATTCCTAGAACATTGTTTGAGATGTTAACATTTCAGAATCCATCAATCATGGTCAAAGTTTCCAGATTAGTGGCATCAAAGGTCTTATCCCAGGATAGCACACTAAACCCTGCTAATAATACAATTCCTTCAAGTACATCTTCTTATATTTCCAATGATTATAAAACAATTACAATTTTGCCAACAGTTAGTGGTTTGCCAGTTAAAGACTTTGCAGAAAAGTTGGTACATGCTCTCAAAACAATAGGACGGAATGTCATAGCATTGGATCAAGCATCTACATTAACACATTTAGGAAGACATGCATTTGATGAAGGATTGGCACGATTGAAATTGCTGGGTTATTTTGCATATTTAGAAGAAGAATACGAGACTGTAGTGTATATCTGTGACAGTCCCGTTAAATCAAATTGGACAGGAACCTGTATTTCGCAAGGAGATTGTATTTTATTGTTAGCCGATGCCGACGACGAAGCTGTTGCCACTAGTGCGGGTGAGTATGAACAGTTGTTGATTAAATTGAAAACAACAGCAAGGACAGATCTTTGTTTAATTCACCAAGAGAAATTTGTCATGCCAGGATCCACTAGTATTTGGCTCAAAAATAGGCTCTGGGTTCAAGGACATCATCATATACAAATGCACATTGAAAGAGAAGTTTCTGGTGAAGCTGGTAGAAAGTCATTTATAAGTGATTTGGCAGAAAAAATTTCGAGAAATACAAATCCAAGTCTTAAACTAAGATTTGAAGAGGCAAAAAACAGGGCGTTCTCGTCTATCAGTAAATTACAAGAAAAGAATCGTGGACGTAAAGTGTTAAAATATAGTCAATCTCATAAAAATGATTTTTTGAGACTCGCTAGGATTTTATCTAATGAGGCAGTGGGATTGGTTCTTGGTGGTGGTGGATCTAGAGGAATTTCCCATGTTGGGATAGTAACTGCAATAGAAAGGCATGGAATCCCTGTAGATTTAATTGGAGGTACCTCGATAGGATCATTTGTGGGTGGCTTATATGCTAAAGATTACAATATTGTCTCGATATATGGGAGGGCCAAACAATTTTCTAAAAGAATAGCAGCTGTGTGGAGGTTGGTTTTGGATTTCACATACCCTGTTACCTCATATATTACAGGCTATGAATTTAATAGAGGTATTTGGAAAGTATTTGGATTTACAGAGATTGAAGATTTTTGGATAAAATATTTCTGTAATTCGACCAATATTACCAATTCAACTATGGAGATTCATGAAACGGGATACCTGTGGAGATTCATTAGAGCCTCTATGTCTCTAGCTGGGTTGCTTCCTCCCATTGCTTTTGATGGATGCATGTTGTTAGATGGTGGATATTTGGACAACTTGCCTGTAAATGAGATGAAAAAGAAAGGCGCAAAGTACATAATAGCCGTAGATGTTGGGTCTGCGGACGATAGAACACCCATGAACTATGGAGATACCCTATCCGGTTTTTGGGTTTTGTTTAATAGATGGAATCCATTTTCAAAGCATCCTAATGTGCCAAACATGATGGATATTCAAATGAGACTAGCATATGTTGCAAGTGTAAATGCGCTTGAAGCTGCCAAACGAACTCCTGGGGTAATCTATTTGCGACCTCCAATTGAAAATTATGCGACATTAGACTTTGGAAAATTTGATGAAATTTACCAAGTAGGGTTAGGGTATGCAGACCAGTTGTTTAGCAGTTGGGAAGCTAATAATAATACTCCTCCCATTGCTGGTATGGTTCTGAAGGATAAGAATAAGGACAGCGACGAAAGAAAAATATTGTATAGAAGAAACTCTATTTAGTTTAGTTTAGTTTAGTTTAGTTTTAGAGAATTTGATATATAGAGATGCATGTTTAGTTCGACATTGTTCAACATTCCGATCATCGACTATATTGAGTTGGAGAATGTATTCGTGTTCAAACCGTTAGAAGAGTCGCTTAATAGAAAACGCGAGCCCCCAGAAATTTTATTTTAAAATCGCGATGGGATTGAACCAAACCGGATCTTCCATAACTTCAGAAAAGGTACATGATACAAGTGCGAAATATTAGGAATATACGGAGCTTTAGAGGTGGTTTCTTACGATTTTCCGCTAGATGGTTTAGTCGATTTCAAGAAAACCCTCCACTTGAATATACCCCCAGGGCAAAAGCTCCATTTTCGAGAGTTGGTATGCTTCCATTTCTTCAGCAAAATTTAGATACATTCATAAATGAACAGCAGAGAGGTAGTCTCGACTGGAACCCAGGTGCGCATTCTTGCGCCACAGGATTCCAAAGTGAAGCTTTGAGCGCATTGGCCTCTGGCCACCATCTAATTGCTTATGGAGCTGAGAATTCTGGAAAATCTTTATCCATTTTGCTTCATGCAGTTCAGACAACGTTGACAAGAAAACCACGTTTTTTGACATCCCAGATAGGAGAAAAGATCGATTCCCTCATTTTGGTACCTACGGATGATGTTGTTGAACAGTATAGGGAATATAGTCTGAAATTATTGAAAGGACTTCCACCAATGTGTGTTCCCAGCAAACTTTCTGTGACTGATGAGAATTCTTGTCATATTGATAGAGTACCATTGACTATGGAATTTCATTACCGAAATAAAAGTAAAATAAGAACATGCAGTGATCCCGGGGATGTTGTAACTAAGCCTCAGATCTTAGTGGGTACACTTGACAGTTTCATGAATATGGAGCCAGAATTGGGAATCATAAAGGAAGACCTAGACTTCTTGCGATTTTTGGCAGTTGATGACGCTAGTGTTTTCTTGCGGTGTACTGATATCGATGGAATGAAAATCGTTGACCAATATGGTGAAAAGAAACGTTATCGAAATCAGCTTGTTCGATTTATCACTATGTTGCAAGTATTGAAAGATGAAGCCCTTGCCAGAATTGTATATAACAAATTGAAATCGTTAGAAAATAGTGCACGTTCACAGCCTAACCTTGAGGAAGACGATATTCCTGACTATACGAAAGCCTTCTTGGAGTATGAATGGGTGTTGGAACCCAATGATAGATGTCCTGCTTGGAAGCGTGAATTGTATTTGTCAATGGTAACTTTTACTCACGTCGTAAAGGAGCGCGGGATTCAATTATGCTATATTCTTACTCCTGATCAACGATATAAAACAGATTTTATGATGGCGTTTCATTCTAAAAGAGATCTTCTAATGCAACAGAAGATAACGCAATTATCTGACATTGAGGAGCGTTCAGTGGAGGAAGAATCACAGCTAGAAAAGCTAAAAACCGATTCGAAAAACGCCATTGAAAAATACCTGGATCCTCAAATAACTGGTTTAGCTGGACCATTGACATACAGATATGGGTCTAGGAGGATGTTTATATTCCCTAGAACTTATGTTTTCGGTGATTCTGATGCTAATATACCTAGATCTAAAATTGATGGTTATTTTACCATGCTCAAGGGGAATGAGTTGGTTGAACTTGAGAGCGTTCATGATGTTCCTGAACATGGGAGAGTTCTTGACATGATTAAAGTGTACGCAGGAGAGGAAAAATCTTTGAGAGAGTCTACTATTAACTCTTTAAAAAAAAGAAAAGTATCTAGCTTGAAGGAATATGATCGTATTATCCAAAAGATCATAAGAAGGTTTAGGGAGATAGTCAAAAATGATAAGCCTATCTTGATTTTGGTTCCAACACATGTTAATTCCGGAACTCTTGTGGATATACTTAACAAGCTGGTGACAGAAGAGAAATTTATTGACTCGAGATCCAATAAGGGAAAATTATCTGATCGTTTGGTTGGAAAGCATAACGATAACATTGTGATAAGAGCATGCGATTTCATATGCCAGAAAGTTGATGGCATCAGCAACTTAGTAGTTGTTGATTTGGATACATTAATTTACCAGACTGCACTTTCCCAAGAAACTGCTAGTACGTTGGTTAAAGGAATAGAAGATCCATATGCCGATTTACTACAAGTGTACATTGATAAACTACTGCTATCAAAAAACAATGACCAGAAAAAGAATATAGTCTTTGGATTCTTTCACAAGCGTACCGATGAAGAATTGGTTGATCAAATATTTGGATTTAATGACATTTCATATGCTGTATCTTTTAAGCAATTTTTAGAATAAACCTGTAAATATACGTTATTATAAAATTCAAGATCTATCTATGAATACGTTGATTCGCGTTTCATGCTCTCGAATCCAACATCAAACAATGTCTGTTGCTTTTTCCCTCCGTTATCATTTGATTCGCTTAACTGATGGTAAAACTGAATAACTTTAGGATGAGACATCACCTTTCGTTCGTGGAAATTTAAAACTTGTAATCCTTCTCTTGAAACCGCTCTGGATAATGCAACATAAGCTTGTCCTGTCTCGAAAATTCTCCTCAAGTCAACCCTGACTTTCGGCAAGGTCTGTCCTTGGGATTTGTGAATTGAAAGTGACCATGCCAAAATTAAAGGAAGCTGCTTTCTTGCAGCCAACGTCGTTCCTTCTTCATCTTCAACTGTCCATTCCTCGGGTTCAACGATAATAGTTCTAGTATTAACGCCATCGGGTGATAAAAACTTGACAAGTGGACATTTTTTACCTTCATTTCGCTTGAAGAATTCCTTTGATATACGGGCTTTGCGATCCTTGTTCTCTATTTCTTCCTCTGGCAAATCTTTCTGGGATAATTGACTAGTCGATGTTGTACTCTTATCAAATATAAAGTCAGATTTAGAATCTACCGGTTCGTCCGTACTAGATGTTGTTGAATCTGCCGGTTCGTCCGTACTAGATGTTGTTGCGTTCAAGTATGTGTCCCTATCCACAAAATCTATAACTTGCCCGAGAGATCCATTAACTAGAGTATCGTCATAGTTCTTAATACACATCACTTGTGCATTTACTTTTATGTGCAACTCATGAGGAGCAAGAAAGCTGGCAAGTACATTCAGCTTTTGTGGTTCTGGAAGCCTACCACTATCTAGACATTTGTAGGTTTGTTTTTCTCCAGGGAGCGAGTTTAATCTTCTCTGATTAGATCGATCAACTTCGGCTCTTGTGGCGAACAATTCGGCGGGTATAATTCCATGAGGACATGGCAATGGTCTCTCAAGGGATTGAAACTCTTTGACAGTAGAATCCGATACTTTCCCATCTCTCATTTCATTCAACATGTCAATAAATACTTGATCTCCCTTTTGACGAAAGACTTCATCAAGAACAACAGTGTCTTGAATCACCTCATTCCAAGCAATAGACTCAAAGGCGAAATAAATTTCTTGCCTTTCTTGAAACTCCTCACCTTGAGCATTTATCTGCTTTACGACAGGTGGTAATTGATAAAAATCACCACTTGCTATCAATTGAATTCCTCCAAATGGTAGGTTATTCTTCCTAATCTTCTTTGCAACCATGTTCAATTTATCTAACAAATGTCCGTCTATCATCGAAATTTCATCAATAATCAATACCTTTGCCTCCTTCCACTTATTAGCTGCCCTCTTATTTGACCGTACCTTTCTTACCAATGCATCAATCTTACCGTTTCCCAACCCAATACCGGCGAAACTATGTAGTGTTGTACCTCCTATATTACAACCTGCCAATCCAGTCGATGCAGTTACTGCAACACCGTTAGGATGCTGACGGCGTAATGCCTTGATAACTTGCTTTAACAATAGAGATTTACCTGTACCAGCGGAACCAGTAAAAAATAAGGAGACTCCCCTTTTCACTTTCTGTAAAACCTCTTCTTGTTTCCTTGATAATAAAATTGGCTGTACATTTTTCATCCCAGTATATGGTCCATCAGGTAGTACTGAAAACTTGTCTGGGATTTGAGTTGCAAATTGAATGGTATGATTATCCTCAAACTCGAACTTCTCCCGTTTAGTGGATGTCGCATACTTTTTCAGACCAGTTACACTTGACAAGTTTCGTGTCTGCATTGGGGTCCGCGGTGATTTAAATGTATTGTCTTGGTGCGGTACAACGGTATTGTTAGCCGGGGTTCGGGTCTCTTCCCTAGCCGGAGTTTCTATTTCGAAATTTACGGTCTCTTGTTTAACGGTGAAAGTATTTCCCTCTGATATCGAAGCGGATACTTCCAGTTTCACTTGAAATTTTATTGTACGAGATGTCGGCACTTCCTGTTTTTCTTGTTTAACTTTATGATTATGGGATGGAGAACCACCACGTAGAGAATGCTTTTGCGATTGAGAGGAGTTTAACCGTGTAGGCGATATAACAAACTTGCATATCGGCTTACCTTCTCCTCCTCCTTGATTTGGAGGTGATGATAGTGTCCGTTTAGGTTGTGGTCTGTTCTCTATTTTTAAGTGCTTTGCTTCGGATTGTAAAGGGGATCCATTGCGCTTCTGCATTGACTCTTCGGCCCTAGCTTGAGCAGCAGCAAGTAGTATACATTCATCATCATCACTAAAATCAGATAAGTCTATACCAAATGATTCCTGCAGAATTCCGATATCCGAGTCTTCCACTATGCTTGATCCCAAACTATCATCAGTGAATGGATCATCAAAATCAACCCCTTCAAGTATTCGCGTGGTATCCCTTTCTATTCCGTCACTATTAGTATTTGTATTCTTGTTCGGACACGCGGTCTTTGAGTAATGTGATGCCATATGTATTTTCTGACAACCAATACTCGTTATATTAAAAGTTATCGATCTAGGAGCCAAACTTCTTAACGCGTATTTCGTGGTGGCTGTAATCGATATGCCGAACATTAAACTGAATGTATTTTTCTCCCTTTGTTTATAACATCTACAAAACAGCGGAATCCTTTTACTGTTTTTGTCTTGTCTCTGCTTCTGTATGAGTTTGTGTTGTTGTCTTTGAAGATTTTGAAAGTGTTAAATTCTACATCAACAAGTTTCTTCATTTAGAGATGAAATGGAACTGAAAAAAAAAAAGATTTCGTAAATTTATGGTAGCATCTAATTACATACTGAAAGGTCTATCGTTGGTTTGCACCAATTGCCCAACCCAATCCAGAAACAAGTAGATTAGAAATTTTGTCACTTGTTTGTATTCTTGTTTGGTGAAGTTGTTCATGTTGTTCATGTTGTTGTATTTGACTCGTTCCATGAGAACCAGCTTGGAAATTCTCATTTATCGTTGAACTTGCTTTCAATTGATCTATATAGCCTTCGATTTGTTTATTCACAACAACCCATTGATCAAGAATAATCTTACTGTTGTCAACCGATCCATCTGGGCTGACCATTAGCAACGTAGCTGATAATATCTCTCTTTGTTTCATTAATGTATCAAAACGTTCGTCTTTGGAGCTGTCTTCGTCTTCAAACCATTTGGGAGATATGTATTTACCTACTTGATAAAAAGTCAACCACAATTCATTTATCTGATTGATCTTCTCCCTTTGATAGTAGTCAATCAACTGCCTACTTTGGTTGAAAGCATATTGAAAGTTATTATCAATTAGGGCTGATTCGATACAAGCACTTTTCAATCTGTTGAAGTAATAAGCATTCAGGTTATTCGTGTCCAGCTCATTGAAATAAAGGACAAGGTCGTTCAAGATTTTGTACAACTTTTCAAATGCTAAATAAGACTTTGGATTTTGTTCCAATATCAACGTAACTAATTCAATACAACCACGTTCAGATCCAAAATCATTAACTAACTGTAATGGGGTAAATGGTTTATTTCTCTCAACCACCAATTTAAAATTTTTCATATTATTCATGGCCTTGAATAAATGTTTCAATCTTATGATCAACGTATGATTTACTTTATTCAACTCATTGTCTAAAGAGAGTTCATCAAATAACTCAAGACATTGACGAGAATGACTCAAATGGCCAATCTTGTCATTCAAATTGGTTGCATGATTAAATGATTCCCAGAATTTCTCAATTATCAATTCGAAGAATATATTGACGGTAATTGTTGCCTTTTTGGCATTATAGAAATCAAGTGCAATTTCAAATAAATTTGAGAATAATAACCGTTCTATAATTACTCTATTGACGTTGGATTCATCTCTAATAAATTCACGTTGGAATAGCGTCACTGATTCTAATAATTGATGATAATTGGAAGGTGTTAAGTTCGAGGTAATCTTAAGGATTTCCTTTTCGGTATCTATACTTTCTGGTGAATATTCAAATTCAAGATATTTCACAAATGTAAGCTTGTTGACAGGGAATAATTTTTCAATTGTCTCTATTGCTCTTTTCAAAGTCTCAACTGATCTAAAATTAGGTTCAAATATTGGTGCAAGTGGATTATTCTGATTGGTAAATTCAGTTAATGTTTCGCAGTTCTGGGGAATTTCATCAAACTTCAATGAAAATTCAGATCTAGCACCATCATCTTCATAATTCAACAACGTTAATGTATCCTTGATAGAATCATAAATTCTAATCAAGTCTATCGAGGATATCTTATCTCCATCTTCTTGAAGGGCATAGTAATAACAACTTGCCAAAAAATATCTAACAATCTCTTTGTATGAATCACATGTAAATCCTCGATAACTAACTATGGCTTTCATTGTGGTGTTCCAGATCTGATATTTGAATAACTTGGGATGATTCGACCAATCTTGAAATAACCAATCTTTCAATGGGGAAAAATCTTTATCATAATATGTGATCAAAGGTAATATAACATTCTTCATCCATTTCTCTATAGAAAGATTTTCCAATTCCAACAATGGTTTAATAAACATCTTAAACTTCTTTTCAAATGAATCTATATGCAAATATTCATAAAACAGGATAGCATTGTCTACGTCAGAACCTTGTACAAGAAGACGACCATAATGGTCCCAATAGTAACTATACAGCTGTATGACTCCTTGATTCCATTTGTAAAACTGGGGATGTAATTCAAGAGATTCATATAACGGTGATAAACTAGTCACATCCTCATAATATCTCGCCAAATCTAAAGTTTTGGCTTGAATGAATTTCAACAAATTTGTCTCGGGTGATTGAGAATCATTATATGAAAATGCCAATAGTTGTGCCTTTGATGTGATATCTATGAGTAAATCATGTGCTGTCTTCAAATAGGTAGAAGAAGAAGAAGAGGTGCTGTTGTTTATAGTGCCAGATATTGAATTGGCAAACTCTTCTGGATCAACTTCTTCAGCAATATTCGTAGGAGAAAGAATTAATTTCTGAGCATATCCAAAGAATACATCTAATGGAACATTTGTTGGATATGTATAAACTAGTAATGCATTGAGAATATTCGATAGATGAGAATATTGACACTCATACTTTGAACTGATTGACTTTAATACTGGTATCAATGATTCAAAATTTTGGATATTTGATGAACATAATGTTTGAACAGTTGACACATAAATGGTAGCATCTACTACTTCATCAATTGGTAGCTTGTTAGCCATATTGATACTCCTTTTGTGACTTTCCTTCTTTGGAGTCTTATGTTTTTCACTTGTTGTAAAACACTCTATCTGTATTTGGGCCTTTCGGTTTTTGTCTGGCTGTCTGTCTTGTCTGATTTCTTGAATTCCCAATGACAATTTTTTTTTCACTTCAATAGAAAAGGACTACAGGACAAAAGCATAGAACAGAAGCAAGGAGGGCATGTCGTTCGTTAATACTAAACAGCAGAAGTTAATAGAAGATGCTGTGTCAAATCATGTTAGACTTTATGACAAACCATTCAATCAATACTTAAAATTACGACAAGATATATTTCAATTAAATACAACAATAGCAAAAGAATTAAATGGTGAAGGAATAACGCCAAGTACAAGGTTAAAGTATCATCAATTGAAATTTGACTTGGATAAGACGGAAGGATCGTATAAATCTCATTTAGATGAAATCTCCAATTTCTTAGCTATTCAAAAAAGTCAATCTCCGCCATATGTTAGTGATATTAATAGACAGTATGAAGAAATATTATCTCGAGAAGAGGATTTAAAACAAGAAATGGCCAATATAAAAGATGTTCAGAAACCAATGTTGGAGAAATTAAGCAGTTTGGTTTTGAGTTTTGATTATAATTTGGAAGCATCAACTGCAAGAGTTGTACATCCTCGTGTAGTCAGAGCCATAAAAGATGAAGAGATCATAGAATCTACTCAGATAGATTTCCGTTCGTTGGTATTTACAAAAGAGTATTTACAATCTTTGTTTGATGATGTTGGTGATCTCGATGTCGCTGAATCGTTAAAGACTCCTAGATTATTTGATGAATTCGGTGAAGATTCAGTATTATACAAGTTGAAAAGGTCAATATTGCATGATTTGACTCATGATACAACGATTGATGAATATGATGAGTTAATTCAAGGTACAATTGCCAATATTAAGTCATTACAAGTCGAAGGAGAAGAACTTAGACTGCATTGGAATAACAGTGCAAGTAAGGTAGAAAAGATCAAAAATATTTTACAAGAGGATATAGAAATGGAAGATTAAAACATGAATCTCTTGTATTAGGACTGTATATTTTGACTAAATAGAAAGCCTGGCTAATGTACACTTATATTATTTTTTATAATCATTGATGAAAAATCAGTATCTCATTCGGAAACAGGACTAATTAATATGACTGAATCTCCTCTTACAAATACCATTTCTGTCTTCTTCACTACTGGCTCCTCATCTTCTTCTGAATATATAAACTCTTGTGCTTCACTTAAGACGATATTACAGTGGGAATCATAACCTTGAAGCCTTCCCTTCAATTCACGTGCACCTCTCAATTTAACCAAGACAACCTCATCTAATTGGAAACGGATCAAGTCAAGTGGTTGTTGTTCTGTTCTATCTGACATCTTGTATTCAACTTTATATATAATGCCAATCTAAACGATACACACCGATCAATCAAGGGAGCTTCATAACATCAATGATAAGTTTAATATTGAAAAAATTGTCCAAGGAAGCCCCGAGAAAAAAGTTGGTCACGTGATAATTTTCCTAACTGAAAAAAAATTTTCAAATCAATTCATCAAACACTAAGCAAGAGAGATATTTACACTTGACTGGTATCACAACTCTTGGGAAGTAAAGGCAGGATGAGTCAAATACGTACAGCTGTCAGATATCTCACAAACGCACCAGCTGCAAATGCGGTTGCAGGTAAAAAATACAGATTTTCTCTCGGGAAATTACGTGATATCAAATTAAGAGAACCAATTGTTCCAACTCATAAAAATTTTGAAGTGAATCCTGATCATCCATTGTGGCAATTTTTCGCCGATGGTAATAAGACCAAATATGCATTGCGTGAATCTGAAGAGTTAGATTTGGAGTCTCGTGCTTGGTCTGTTGCTGAATTAAGACGTAAGTCATTTGAAGATTTGCATACTATTTGGTATTTAGTTTTAAAGGAACGTAATATAATTGCTAGAGAAGTTAAATTGGGAGATACTGTGGGTGCTTCTGATTCTAGACAATTCACAGATTTGGATAAAAAACTTATTGATACTCATAAGAGGATTAAGAATGTTCTTTTGGAAAGACAAGTTGCCCATGAACGTGCCCAATTACTTGTAGCTGAACAAGAAAAATATTTACAAGAGTTTGAAACAAGATTTATCAACTGTGAAGAAGTTGTAGCTGACGAATATCATGAAAAATTAATTAGATTACAATACGCATTTTTTGGTATACAACCAGAATTAACCGATTATGATTTAGAACAAGATATAGATGTTAAATTTGTTCAAGGGTTGGCATATGTTGCTAAATTGAAACTTGGAAGATATCTTGCTTTAAATCCAGAAACAGATTTTAAATTACCGTTAAATGGACCTATGGAAGAATTGCCATTCTTCTTACGTGATACAGAAAATGCTATTGAAGAAGTAACCGAATTAAGACAATCAGGTCAATCAGTGAAATTAGATAAGATTCAAGTCTTACCGTTCTTAAGAAATGCTCTTTCAAATGTTCTTGAAGAAATGAAAGCAGAACAATAGTAAATTTTCCTCGACTATTCCCCATCCCTCCACACAATCCATATCCCATTCTTCAGTGTACATAGAACACTCTGTATATAATTAATCATTTATAAAACAGTCTGACAATATTTAAACAAACAGCCTCGGTAACCCATTTTCAATTATATGCAGTCCATTGTAGTTCAATTTTTTTCTTGTGGATTTTGGTTCGTTGATTCTTTTCATTCAATAGAGAGACAGTTCTGTTTCAAGAAACGAGGAAACAGATAAGAACAAGAAAGCAAAGATAATAATGGGAGGTAGAATACATGGATTCTTAGGAGGTGTGTTATTAACATCTGCATTAACTTACTACACTGGACAATACATGCAGCAAAATCAACAATTTATTTCACAACAATTAAGAACATCCAATAATATAATCAACAATAGAATTCTTTCTGATGCAGATTTAAATAAGGATGCTGCCCCAATTAGTACACATACAAAAGCAACTGTTCGTGCCGGATTAACTGAAACGTGTAAGGATATTTGGAATGAAGAAATTATTACCATGGTGAATTGGATTTATTCTATCAATTGGTATCAAATTGGACTCGATTTAGACAAACAAACTGGAAAAGTTATTGATTCTTTAAAGAAATAAAACTGTGTGTATATTAATAATATTTATGTTTAAACCAAAAAAGAGGTTAATCATCCTTCTTTGTAGTACTATCGCTGTCGCTCTGATCCTGCTCAACGATGGGTTCAGGATTCTTCTTGCTAAAGAAGGTCATGATGTCTCTATAAACTACCCAGTTAGCAATAGGAGCTATAATCAGAAATATGAAGCTGACAATGATCTGTAACACCGACCATTGTCTAGGTAAAACTCCTAAAACTGAACATCCCAAAACCCAACCAATAAGATCAGTAGTCACAGTATCATATCCCTTTGCCAATTGATCCAATATCAAATCAGCACATTGTTCGCCAGGTATTGGGTTACTTGGACCCTCAATCTTCTTAGTGATTTCCGGTTTGGTCTTTTGTTCTTCTTCAAACCCTTCACTCAAGAAATTCCCGGGGAATATACATGAAATTCTATAATTATAAGGACCCAATTCCTGACGCAAAATGATCGAAAGGGATTGTATGGCAGCTTTAATAGGTGCATATTGAACATATCCTATAAACGGATAGAAACTGACCACTGAACTAAAAAGAATGATATGTCTCTTTTTATGTTGTCCACAAGACAACTGGGGATTTGCCGCTAATATCTGTTTAAATCCAGCATGAATTGGATTCACCGCTGTACAGTAGTTGGTAGTTATACCCAGTTTGATATCGTCACCTGTCAAATCATTGAATAATTTGGGTATGGAAGAACCAGCACAACAGAAGACTATATCTGGATCCTGTTGGCGAATTTCAATAATTTCTTTCCATAATTTAACAGAATTAGCATAATCAGACACATCACTTACTATGTAAGACGATTGAGCCTCCGATTTTGGACAAGCATCTTTAATCCGTTTGATTTGCTGTTCTAATTTGGATTTGGTTCGAGCCACGAGGATCACCGAACAGCCTTTTTGGTATAATTTCAATGCTAAATCTGCACCTATTCCTTGAGATGCTCCAATTATAAGAGCAGTCTTTCCATTAGTTTCAAAGTTCGACTTGCTGAACCACATTTTCTTTATAGAAATATTTCAATTAGAACTCCTTTACAATAAAATCGGTGTTTTTCAAGGAGAGTATGATTTCGTTTGTAGTTTTTTTTTTGTTGTTGTTGTGTGGAGGGAGGTATATATTTACATTGGTAGTGAAGACTAATATAGTTACCATTATAAGAATTGGTTACAATAACGCTGTAGGCTTGTATAGAAGTGCTACAGTAAGGAGTTCAATAGTTACTCGTAAATTTGCTATGTACAGAATACAACTTTTTTATATGACAATCCTTATGACTCCAAACCACCTACACCTTGTTTGCTAAGAAAGGAGATGGTGGGATGACCTTTGCATCCTGTTCACCTTCTCTTGGTTTAGTAGGATGTTTCTTCGATACTAATAAAGTACCCTTCATGTTACCACCATGATATTCCATATTCGATCTGAAGTTTTCTAAATTCTTTTTAATATCTTCATCAACAATTTCACCTGATTCTGGATCAACTTTAAAAAATTCTTGTTTACATGTTTCAACAGCATCACGGAACGCTTTTTCACCATCAACTCTCCTTTGAGTTAACTTTTTTACATTCAATTCAGTAATATCATCCCATTCGATCTTTTGTAATTCCATTCTTGCTACAGTTTTGGCAGTATACCAGAATTTGATTTCATAATCACTATCAACCAATTCTATCACCGACATAGGAGCTTTATCTTCACCTAATCTAGGTTCCAATTTAATCAATCTGGTAAAACCGCTATATCTATTAGGATATCTATCAGCCAATTGTTCTATAATTTTAGTTCCGACTTCTCGTCTGTCAGGTGGTTGTAAATAATTAAATGCCTCCATTTTCTTCCATTTTTCTTCTATTGGTAAGTCCTTGTTCTCTTTGGCTTGTTTTATGGCGCTAGCAAGGAATTTTTCAAGGAAAGGTTGAGCATGTTTGGCCTTGGCTCTGGTAGTAACGATATATTCATGACGAATTAAGTTGGCACATAAATTCTTTTGTATCATTTTCGTATGGGCAAGTGCCTTCACTTGATACTTGTTTAAAGAAGGCATGTTGTCTAAAGGATCGTCTTTAAAATGCTACTTCTACCTATTCTATCCCGACACTTGGTTGAGAGAGGTTTGAAATTTTTTTTAAAAAGTAAATTGGATTCGAAATTTGAAAAATTTTTTATTGTACGTACGACATTACTGGCGACATCATAGAAACAGAGTTTTGGAACCAGCGAAGGGTTCTTTTTATGGAATATATATACGTATACAACTCCTTATTACTGCTAATTGTGTTCTTAGCATACCCCTGACAAGACTGATTAGTGAATTCTACCTTAATCAACAATAAGGATTCGATTAATCCAGTAAATAAGTACTTTGATTAAATATCTACAATCCCTAACTTTCGAGGGCTGTCTGGAGAAATCTCTAAAGATGGTGAACGATGTACAGTAACCTCTACAACTCAACTTTATTCTACAAAAGTATGGATATGATAAAATGGCTTCAAAATAATTTACTTGTTATATTATGTTTTTACTAAGATAGGAACTATACAGAATAATTATACTCAAATAACCTTTAGGGAAACCTAGAAGTTGATTGGCTTATCGAAAGTAGCTAAAGCAGCTTCCTTGAAGGCTTCAGATAAGGTTGGGTGAGCATGACAAGTTCTAGCGATATCTTCAGTAGAAGCACCATATTCTAAGGCTAAACCAGCTTCAGCAATCATTTCACCGGCGTTTGGACCGATGATATGAACACCCAAGACTCTTTGAGTTTCAGCATCGGCAATGAACTTAACGAAACCATCAGTATCCATGTTGGTCTTAGCTCTAGAGTTGGCAATGAATGGGAACTTACCAATCTTGTATTTGATACCTTGTTCCTTTAATTGTTCTTCAGAAAGACCGACCCAGGCGACTTCTGGGTGGGTGTACATAACAGATGGGATGTTGCCATAGTTGACATGACCGTGACCATGCTTGATGTATTCAGCAGCAGCGATACCTTCTTCTTCGGCCTTGTGGGCTAACATAGGACCAAAAGTAACATCACCGATGACTCTAATGTGGTCGTGTTTGGTTCTGAATTGATCATCAATGACTAATCTACCTCTGTTGTCCTTTTCTAAACCAGCAGCTTCTAAGTTTAATCCTTCAGTGTATGGTCTTCTACCAATGGCAACTAATAAACAATCAGCTTCCAATTCTTCAATTTTACCTGACTTGACATTTTCAACTTCAATCTTAACAATGTCACCATTTCTGACACCCTTGGTAACCTTGGTACCTAATTTGAAATCTAAACCTTGCTTGGCTAAGATCTTTTGGGATTGTTTGGCAACTTCACCATCCATACCAGCACCGATGGCATTTTGGAATTCGATAACAGTAACTTGAGAACCAATTCTAGAGTAAACAGAAGCCATTTCTAAACCGATAATACCACCACCGATAATTGCTAATCTCTTTGGGACTTCTTTAAGAGATAACATACCAGTAGAAGAGACAATTCTTTCTTCGTCGATTTCAATACCTGGGAAAGGAGTTGGTTCAGAACCAGTGGCGACAATATAGTGATCAGCTTCAACTTCAATGTTCTCACTACCATCAATTGGCTTAACACTAACAGTCTTTTCGTTGACAAAAGAACCTTCACCCTTTAAGTAGGTAACCTTATTTTTCTTAAATAACATTTCAATACCACCAGTTAATTGTTTAACTGCCTTTTCCTTAGCAGCCATTAATCTTGGGAAGTCAACACTAACTTCACCATTGATGGCAATACCTCTTTCCTTAGACTCATGTTGAATTTGGTGATATAAATGAGAATTGTTTAATAATGACTTGGATGGGATACAACCAACGTTTAAACAAGTACCACCTAAGGCACCTCTCTTTTCA
The DNA here is from genome assembly GCA_001655755.1 of Hemisphaericaspora haegerdaliae. Classification (NCBI taxonomy): domain Eukaryota; kingdom Fungi; phylum Ascomycota; class Pichiomycetes; order Serinales; family Debaryomycetaceae; genus Hemisphaericaspora; species Hemisphaericaspora haegerdaliae. The sequence continues at coordinate 47,367 of LQHL01001819.1, forward strand.
ATACAAGCAGTGTTGTAACCTAATTGGGCAGCCTTGATGGCAGCAACGTATCCACCTGGACCACCACCAATGACAACAACATCATATTTGGTAGAAGCAAATCTAACAAATTGAGACAATTTGCTTGATTGACCATTGAACGATCTAGAAGTGTATCTTAACATTTTTGTTTGTGTGTGTGGATGGAAGGTAATTGTAAAGATATAATAGGTGTGTATAAATCTCGGGGGAAGAGAAAGAAATTTCAAAGGTTTTATAAAGATGGACTCTAAAAATTGATTGGAGTGAAAAAAAAAAAATTATTTTTTAATTCTAAATGCTTCACTCTTGTCCGACTTTGTTGTGTGTGCTTCCTAACTAAACCATCTTTTGTTTTGTTAGCATTCTCTTTATTTTTGACTGCGGCATTTTTTGTGTAGAGAACGACCCTATTGAAAACCGTTTCCCTGTTTCACCCGGGGTATTTAACTTGTGGTACACCAACTAGATATGCACATTTACTAAGATGCCTATACGTGTCAATTTCAATATGTTTTGGGGGGACCACATAATCCAACCATTAGAATGCTACTGTGTTTATTGTAATTAGTAATACAGTATGTGTTTTTCGTGACCTCTAACGGGAATAAGCTCCGAGCGAGTTCTCGGGTACAATTTTCCTTTCGGATATTAAAAGGCGAACTAATCACAATAAACGATAGAGCCATTCATTTCTGAACTCTGAGCTGTCTCAGATAGAGATAAGTGACGGCTATAAGACCAATCTAAATCTAACTCCGAAAAATAGTGACTCTTGCCCGGCGAATCAAGCACACTTCCAAAAACGGTTATACAGAAAAAGAAACGAATTCTGCAACCCTTTAGTAATCAAAACAGTTTATACATATACGGTATAATTCCTCGAAAATACCTTGACTCGTGGATAGCTCGGCAATAACTCCTCGGATGTGTTATGCGTTGTAAGAATTGAATAGATGATTTCCCCTGTGGCTGGTGACTTTTTTTTATCCAAGTCACATATTGGTGACATAGGAGTCAATTTTTTGGTGTGTTATCCTATTTACAAACCTACTCATTCGGATATACAACGGATCATTTAAATGAAAAGGATCAAATCAATAGAATTTGAACCAAAAACCTTCCAAGGAGATAATTTATTCTCGTAATGTTGAGTTAGAATTTTAATAACATTTCTTTGTAAATGGGGATACCCATGAGTTAACAAACCTCTGTGAGAGAGAAACCATATTACCTGAGTTGAGCAAAACAGCGGGATAGTTTTTCCTAATGTCTTAACTGAATAATATCCCTATACACAATACTTCCATATATAGGGAAATTCACTCTGTTATAGTAAAGCTTATTTTTATCTTTTGATAAACAACAAGATTTTTTATAGAATCTATTTTGGATATTGAGTAAATATTTGAAGGAAAGTGAACAAAACTTGGTGTACAACATGTGAAAAAAATTAGGTTCAAAAGTAGTTCAAACCAAGCTGTTAGAAATAACAATCACCATTAATTATTCCGAAACGTCCATTACTAATCCCACTTTATATAGAGAATTCATCAAAGGGTTTTTTTTGCAACCGAAAGACCTCCCAAAATATTCCGGCAAATTGTTCCGATTGCCGTGTCTTAAATATTTTTCCGATAACATCCAAACTTCAACAGAAAATTCGGTCAAAAATTACCGGTCTCAGCAATCCCGGCGATTTTTTCATTAAACAAGCAAGCCTGGCTAGCTCAATGGCTAGAGCGTTTGACTTTTAAGAAATCCTTCTTGAGAGGTATCAAAAGGTTGCGGGTTCGACCCCCGCGTCGGGCTTTCTTTTTTGAATTTAAATTCACTCTAGAAACTACTAGCCTATGTTTTTAAGGAGTCAATGATGATACATCTTACTACTCTAGAGTCGCAGACCGACCATAAAACCAAGTATCTTTTGTTCTTTCCTTATGCCAAAACAACCACTGACCCTATTTCCGACTTTTCTCTAAGAATACTGTTTAAATGCGTTTTATGAAACTTATCATCTGATAATTCTTAATTGCTTTATAACTAAGACATTTATTCTAGAAAGAAGCGAGTGTGTGTGTAAAGAATTGCTATGGTACCTTTTCTAACTTGTTGGAATTACAGGAAAGAAATGCAACAGAGACTAGATTTTTCGAATTGATTTAAGTGGAAACAAAGAGAAGCGGATATACAGTGAATTGAATAAGTAATAAACATCGAAGCGAACTTTACTGTGGACCCTAGGTCTCTACCGTATTGATGTAACGGTTTGATTTTATTACTCATATTGAACACGTTTTAACTTTTGCAGCCAAAAAAAATTACCTCTGGAACGAGACTTAATTCTCTTTATAGTAGGAGAACTTTGGAGAACAGCGACAACAACAATTTTCTGGCCACGAAATCACCTTATCATGAAAACTAACTTACTAACAGGTCATAGAATTTCTAAAGAGAACAAAACGGGAGCCCCACAAGAGAAATATCACAAAATTAAAAAAAAAATTGAAATAAAAACACAATAGGAAAATTTTGAGGCATTTTTTGTATCAACAATTGGAGGGTTGGCCGAGTGGTCTAAGGCGGTAGACTTAAGATCTACTGGACAGTGTCCGCGCGAGTTCGAACCTCGCATCCTTCATTATTTTTACTTCTTTCAAAGAGTAAATGATCATAGAACTGTTGAGGCATTGAAATGTTGATTTTTTTTGGGTGTACAGGTGAATTGAAGTAAGATCGCTTAACGGAAAAATAAAAATAACTATTTTTTTCTTTGTCTGAGTTCCAGCTAATTTGCCTACCAAAAAAGTCCCCAAACGAATTCAAAAAGGTGGAGGACTTCGAAAATAGAATATTACACCGATACGTGAAATATACAGAATATGCACGTCAAACTATATTTTTCTTATCTCTTTAACAATAGTAAAACCTACATGTAAGTTTCATGTTGTATTTACACATAATCAATGGCCTACGCAAACATTCTCAAAAGGAGGGGAGACACTGACTCACTCCGGCAACATCGGAGCGTTCCTTGAATTTTCCGGGGTCGATGAGGAAAAAACATTGAATGAGCTGTTCAAACTGGATTTGAAAATTATGTACAACTATTCGAAAAACGTTCCCAATATCTTCCCCTCCCTTTGCATTTTTGTTTATATAAATGAAAGATGTAAATGAGTGGTCAAAATGTACGATCACCTAAAAGTGGAATTTTCAACCGGTGCCGGTAGGGCAATAGTGTGAAGTGTGAGGCGATGAGTGAATATTTATGTTGCCTCAAATTATATTATTTCCGGTCGTTTCAAGATGCACCCTCGTAAATTAAGCACCGAGATTCGCCGGGGTTTCACAACCAATTAAACTATGGGAAAAAAAAACTTTGTATGGAGAAATGGTTCCGGCAAATTGTTGAGACCGGAAGTGAACTTGTCAAATTTCTTGGGGAAAATTTTTTTTTAGGGTCGTTTTGTTCGCGAAACTCCTCCTCCGAAACCATCACATAAAATCGAATTGAATTTTCCACATTTTTTATATAGCTCTTGGTTCTTCTTCTTAAAGGATCAATAATCAATAGATTCAACCTTGTTATTTATTCAAATTTATTTTTGTACAATCTTACTCAACCATGTTGTCCAGAAGTATTAAACAATCTTTGAAACGTGCTCCATTAAGAGCTATTTCCACCTCCGGGTTAAAGGTTGCCAACGTTGCATTAACCAGATCCATTCATATCCAATCATCATCTAATAGAGCTGTAAATAGACCAATCAATACTTTGAATTTCAAGCGTTTTGCTTCTGTCACTGTCAAGGTTCCAGACATGGCTGAATCAATTACCGAAGGTACTTTATCTGCTTTCAATAAGCAAGTTGGTGAATACGTTAGCGTAGATGAAACCATTGCCACTATCGAAACAGACAAGATTGACGTTGAAGTCAATGCGCCAGTTTCCGGTACTATTACAGAATTATTGGTCGCAGTTGAAGACACTGTCGAAGTTGGTCAAGATATATTGAAGATCGAAGAAGGAGAAGCCCCAGCTGGCGGTGCCGCTGCTGCTGCTCCAAAGGAGGAAGCTGCCACTCCAAAAGAAGAAGCCAAACCAGCTGCTGCTGCTTCCACTCCAGCTGCCACTCCAGCTGCTGCTCCAAAAGCCGAAGCTGCTCCAAAGAAGACCGAAGCTGCTCCAAAGACGACCGAAGCTGCTGGAGCTACTTTCACCAATTTCTCCAGAAATGAAGAAAGAGTTAAGATGAACAGAATGAGATTAAGAATTGCTGAACGTCTTAAGGAATCACAAAACACTGCTGCTTCTTTAACTACCTTCAATGAAGTTGACATGTCCAACTTGATGGAAATGAGAAAGTTATACAAAGATGAATTCCTTGAAAAGACTGGTATCAAGTTAGGTTTCATGGGTGCTTTTGCTAAGGCATCTTGTTTAGCTGCCAAGGAAATCCCAGCCGTCAATGCTGCTATTGAAAACAACGATACCCTCGTTTTCAGAGATTTCACTGATATTTCTGTTGCTGTTGCTACTCCAAAGGGTTTAGTTACTCCAATTGTTAGAAACGCCGAATCCTTGTCCATCTTAGGTATTGAAAAAGAAATTTCTAACTTGGGTAAGAAGGCCAGAGATGGTAAGTTAACCTTGGAAGATATGACTGGAGGTACTTTTACCATCTCTAACGGTGGTGTTTTCGGCTCCTTATACGGTACTCCAATTATCAACATGCCACAAACTGCTGTGTTAGGTTTACATGGTGTTAAACAAAGACCAGTTACTGTTAATGGTCAAATCGTTTCTAGACCAATGATGTACTTGGCTTTAACTTACGACCACAGAGTTTTGGACGGTCGTGAAGCTGTCACTTTCTTGAAGACTATCAAGGAATTGATCGAAGATCCAAGAAAGATGTTATTATTAGAGTAAGCTTTGTGAACATTGTGATTTTCTATTTTTATTTCTTTTAAAAGGTTTTTATTATTTATTCTCATTTAGCTTTATTATTTTCAGTAGAACTGCCTCCTTCTTCACCTTATAGTGCGTAGTTAAACATGTAAAGGATTTTATCTTCGTCTAGGTTTTTGTCAAAGAAGGTCAACAAAAACGCACCTCGTCAATGTAATGAATGATTCCTGGTACATGCATTTGAAAAAGGACTACAAAAACTACAGTTCAAGTTACTGAAAGATTTATTACATAACCAGTTCCCCGTTGCAATGTCAAATTTGATACTATCTGTATTTATTTCTTCCAATCTGGGAAACAAAAGTTCTTGAAATCTGTTCAAAAGGTTTGTTTGTTCTCTTGAAATCCTCACACAACATCAAATGTTGGTCGCACTAATTATCAATGTTTACATATTTCCTAATTAGGCATTTGCTGTGAAAATTCTGTTTTGAACTTTAGATCTTTCCTTTGTCTTGTCTGTCCTTCATTTCAATTATAATTTTACATCTATCCCTTTATTACAGTCTTTGCTTATCTTTACCGGTGTAAACTTCTAAACACAACATTTTACGTCTTGCTATAGACATTGCTAACATTTTACAGGTTAGAAACACATTACAAATAACAAGATTATACGTAGCTACAGTTACCATTTCCAATATTAATGGAAGACAGAATGGATAAACTTGATATTATTGAAGATAATAATTCCCGACCAATTCCTTTGCCAGATGACAATTTTGATGAATATTTTGCAAATCAAAATGATATCGATTTTCTATTGAATGAGGCATTAACTGGATTACAAGATTTGGACGTGCCTTCTGGATATATTATCAAACAAGATGGAACTATTCCAAAGCCAAATAAGCATAGTAGACAGCAAAGTGGGACTGCAATCTTTGGATTCATCGAGCACAATAGAGAATTATCAATTACTGGTTTAGCAGGGGATTTGTACAAATCAGGCACTTCGTCCATTGATTTCGGGAAATCAATTGCTCCAGGAGAGCTAATGATGAGGTCATTATCCCATCAGCCACAAGGTCCCAGTCAAGAAATATTAGACCTTAATTTCGAACTGAAACCAATACTACTTCTAGAAGAAGATGAATTCGAAGAAGAAAATAAGAAGACGGAAAATAGCTTTCCACAACTGTCACCAATAAGGAAACCAGCTAGCACTCCTCCGTCGAAACACCAAAAGGTTGCTCAGCTGTTGCCACGAACAACCAAGCAAAACGAATATTTCGTAACTAATGAAAGTCCAAAATCTTATAAATTCCCACCTTCTCCATCCCCTGTGAGGGTGCAGAATGCCCCTGTCGTCAACAACTTCTCCGTTAAGTATCTCCAAGAGTTAAACAATCAACCTCCTCAGGCTTATGAATACGTTGATGATATTTCACCCTTATTGGAACAAAGAAACAAGTTTAATAATCAACCCAGTATCAAATATGTCCCTATTCCAGTTCAAGAACCCATCCCCCATCAACAAAAGAGGAGGTCACCTCCAATTCAGCAAAATGGGAAACTAAACCAACCAGTACAGCCACTTTCGCTACCTCCACCATCACAACAACACACACAATCTCAATACATTGAAAGTAACCAACCAAACAGCATCCCTAGAAAGCAACAACAATTTAACAATAATAACAGACCTAATTTCGACCCAACATTTTTACCTCCAGGAGTATCAAGTCGTTCTTCAGAATGGCAATATTGTCCTGATCCTCAATCACCATCTCCATTGAAAGCTACCTTATTCCAAGCAAACAATAAGATATCACCAGCACATTTAAGAAACGAGCAGGTGAATTTCTATACTCCCCAATTCTTCTCTGATGCCGATAGAATTAGTGCTCAGAATATGTATGCAAACCAATACGTCATGTCATCCCCACTACAACAACAGAGAATGAATTTACCACAACACGTATCACCACAGCATACAGCCTCCACGACCAACAGCAACTTCTTATCCACAGACCTTCAATCTTCACCAATGTACAACACACATCAAATGTCAGCCAATGAACTCAATTCATCGCCAACACGATATTACTCCAGTCCAATCAGACCGGGATTCGAACCCGTTAACCCAGATCCTAACATCACCATCACCCAACAACTAACACCATTGAAAGCTCAACTCCCACCTTCAACACCTGTCAAACCTCCCAAAATGAAGATCGAATGGAGTCCCGTCATTTCCCCCGACTCCAAATCCACACTCCAGAAACAAATCAAGGACACATCACCCAGACGAAGAGTCAAGAAGACTTCATTGTTACCTCCTGGAGAATTGGATAATTACTGGATAGGGCCAGATGAAAATAAGGTGTATACATGCACATATAAGAACTGTGGCAAGAAATTTACCAGGAGATATAATGTCCGTTCACATATTCAGACTCATTTAAGTGATCGTCCATTTGGATGTAGTTATTGTCCAAAGAGATTTGTCCGTCAACATGATTTGAACAGGCATGTCAAGGGACATCTCGAGGCTAGACATTGTAAATGCAGTTGTGGCAAAGAATTTACTCGATTGGATGCATTGAAGAAGCATCAGGAGAGAAATATTTGCGTAGGTGGAATCGCAAAGACTAATAGTTGTGTTACCAAGCCGCAAAAAAAGCAAAAGAAGATACTGGATATGGTTGTCGATGCATTGACTTCTGATAAGTTAGAAGAACAATTAAATAATGAACAATTCGGCGAGGAAGAACTGGATAGTGAAAGTATAAGTATTGAGTCAAAACAAAAATCAGTATCTACATCTGGTGACGAATTTATCATTTATGATTAAATTAGTTGCAGAACATAATATAACGGAGCGGGCACTATTTATTATTGAAGGAGAAGGGAGAGAGACATCGTGAAAGTAGTTCAACCTTTCAATGACTAATCGCATTAGTCTACAGTTTGTATTTTTTGATCATTTTCCTGTTATTGTATAATATTAATTCAATTCTTATCTTGTTACACTATTCTTTGTATACTCAAAATAATATTAATGGTTAAAATAAAAACAGATCTAATCGATTTAGAAACTTTCACAGAATTTAATAAATAAAACCATCAGTACAAGTACATCACAAATACAAAGATCACGAATCAAACTTGACCAAACTCTCTAGATATCCTCCTCCATTTCTTCCATTGCATCACCCATCTGTTGCATTTCTTCTTCTTGCTTATGGATTTTCAAATGTTGGTTCAAATTATCCGACCTACTGAACTTCTTATGACAAATAGAACAATCATATGGTTTTTCAAACGTGTGCAAGGATCTGAAATGACGTTTAAGATGTTCATGACGTTTAAATCTTCTAGAACAATAATTACATAAA
>LQHL01001856.1:24849-36358 GCA_001655755.1 Hemisphaericaspora haegerdaliae
CCTCCTCCATGAAATCATCACTTATACCTTGTTCTCGAAATTGCTTTAATGCATAAAGCAATGTCTCTTTAGCCAACGGTCTTCTATTTACAGCCGGGGAGTCTCTACTTCGTCGACACCTATTTCTACCAATAATACGACACTTGGCACACATTTTGTACTGTCTAACTTCCTGTGGCTCATCATCTAACCTCTCTCTGATACAACGAGTACATTCTCGTGTGGGTTTAGCCAGCATATCTCCACTATCCTTAGTCCTTCTTTAACAAATAGTTGATGGTTCCACCAAGAACTCTTGATGAAAATGTAAAGATAAATTAACTTGGAGTATTAATCCTTAATCAGAAATACTTAACTCTGATTGGTTTGAGGAATACCGCTACGCATAATCGTATCAAACCGTGACCTCATATTTCTCTATGCGACATTGCGTGCATTTCCAATGTGGAGTGTCTAAATTTTTCAATTCCAATTTGATTCCAGAAAACCCAAGAGATCCCACAACTGTTTCACTGGTCTCCTAAATTAATCCATTCTAACCATCTTCAGCATTCCCAATTGTTACCCTACAGATAGAGATCAGTACTTTTGAGATGAGTTAGTTGATATATATTGAACTTTTTTTTGAAACAGAAAGATGGTATTTATTTACCCTATCAGTTCCAACTGAACATAAAGCAACAGATGTAGCCTCTTACCTTCATAAGCAAATACAAAGTAAACTTTAAAACATTAAATGTCGCGTGTCGCAGTAAACTCCACATGACGGAGACATTTTCCACGTGACACAATTTTCAAAGCTAAACGCACACATCCACAAGAGAGAGAACTACGTACACCCATAGGAAGAGAAACCCACCACCAGGACAAACTAAGCATATCTAAGAGAGGGATGAATATAGATATAGATAAGATAATAGATGGTAGTGCTACACTGGACAACAGTGTAATAACACAACCATACAAATACATCTCAGAAATACCCGGTAATAATAATAATGTTCGTAATAAATTCTTGACTGGATTTAATGAATTATACTATAAGATAGAGAATCAACGATTGTTAACGGCGATTGGAGAGATCATCTCGATCTTCCATAATAGTTCATTATTAATTGATGATATTGAAGATCTGTCGTTATATAGACGAGGATTACCTTGTGCACATTGTAAATTTGGTATTCCAATAACCATCAATTGTGGGAACTTAATGTATTTCATAGCATTACAACGAGCACAAGATGAATTACCTAGATTATTTCACGAAGGACAGAAAGATAAAGCACAGGAGAATGACAATCAGTTGAAATTGAATTGTCTGCAGATCTTGATTGATGAAATGTTGAATTTACATCATGGACAAGGATTAGATATATATTGGCGAGATTATTTAACTAAATTGAAGGAATTACCTACAATTGAAGATTATTTACAAATGGTCAAAGATAAAACTGGTGGATTATTTAGATTATCTATTAAACTACTTGCATTGTTTTCCGAAAATAATCATAAGGAATTAACTTCAATTGCTAATTTATTAGGAATAATTTATCAAATTCGTGATGATTATTTAAATTTAATTGATGAAAAGTATTCTGCTATGAAGGGTATTGCTGGGGAGGATTTAATAGAAGGGAAATTATCCTTACCTATCCTTCATTGTTTGCGTAATTCAACTTCAACTTCACCTGTTCATAGGATATTATATGATTATACTACTTCTGAAGAAAGATTGAAACATCCTGAATTGATTGAATCTAGCATTATATATATGAATGTTGAATCTGGTTCCTTGAAATACACTTATGATCTAATTAAGGATTTGGAAACCAAGGTGAAATTGTTGATATTACAACAAGATGGTGCATCAGGTTCATTATTGATAAATATCATTGATCATTTATGTGATGTGTAGCTAACACTCGCAACAGCTACACCAACGGAACAATACTCTTTCTTCTCTTCTTCCCTGACTCCAGTTCATTTAACGATTCAAAAAATAAATCAATATCATTACTAAAATTATTCATCTTAGTACTATTCAATAATGAACAATACCCGTCATTATCATCAAAGTATTCATCAGTTATATCAAATCGTTTACTTTCATAGTCAATATTCTTGGGAAATAGTTTATAATATAATGAAATATCAATATTGCTAGATTGTGAATCTTTTGATAAATTATCATTAATTAATTCAATTAATTCTGGATATGTACGATCTATCAATACTTTTGCTTCGAATGAATGATTGACATCTTTTGAAATTGAAGGAGGCAAGGTGTCTGTCTTTGACTTTTCATAATTTGGTTTCACAAGTTTATTATTACCATGGGTTTTATCTACCATATACTTTGGTCGGTTTAACTTGTGATGATCCCGAGAAACTGGTTTCAATGGTTTTTGTTTGATTTCTTGTAATAATCGAGTACGTGATCGAGTATTCCTAATTGGAACAGTACTACCGTCACTAGCACTACCACTAACATTCTGTGGTGGTGGTAGCTCCCTCTCATGTTCTTGCTTAACTATAAGTCTCCTTCTCTCGCCTCTTCTCGGTGGAATATCAGATTCTAAATTACATTTTAATAATTGTTGATATTTAAGTAAATCTTGTTGAAACGATTCCTTTTGATGAAGTCGAGTAATACGTTTACGTTCCCTATAATTATTCCTCCTTCCTATCTCATATCCCTCTACTTCCTTTGACATTAGGTACCCTCTGTTTCAATCCACTCTGGTGATGATGATGATGGGGATGATCATCACACATCGTGCCAAAAAAAAAAATCTTTTGGGTGAAAAATTTCCCAACGGGATGAAAAGGAAAGCCAGACAATCATCAACAACTGCAACAAGGAATGTTATACCTCATTGGATTGGGCTTATCGTATGAAACAGACATAACTGTCCGTGGATTGGAAACAGTCAAGAAATGTAAACGAGTCTATTTGGAAGCATACACGTCAATCTTAATGGCAGCCAATCAAACCACGCTTGAACAATTTTATGGACGAGAAATCATCTTAGCTGATCGAGAATTGGTTGAAACTGGAGCTGATCAAATCTTGGCTGATGCCGATAAGGAAGATATTGCATTTTTAGTAGTTGGTGATCCATTTGGTGCTACTACTCATACTGATTTAATCTTACGGGCTCGTGAATTGGAAATTGGGGTTGAATGTATTCATAACGCATCAGTAATGAATGCTGTTGGGGCCTGTGGATTACAATTATATCAATTTGGACAAACTGTTTCATTGGTTTTCTTTACTGATACTTGGAAACCTGATTCATTTTATAATAAAGTTATGGAAAATAGAAAAATCGGATTACATACTTTATTATTATTAGATATTAAAGTTAAAGAACAAAGTATTGAAAATATGGCAAGAGGTAGATTAATTTATGAACCTCCAAGATATATGGATATCGCTACTGCATGTCAACAATTATTAGAAATTGAAGAAATTAGACAAGAACAAGCATATACTCCAATGACTCCATGTATCGCTATTTCAAGATTAGGTTCTCCACAACAAAGTTTTAAAGCGGGTACATTGCAACAATTAAGTGAATATGATTCTGGTGAACCTTTACATTCTTTGGTTATGTTAGGTAGACAAGTTCATGATTTAGAATTGGAATATTTATATCAATATGTTGATGATAAGGTTGAATTTAAAAGGATTGTTGAACAGGATCAAGAATTCTTTAAACCTCCTGCGTATGTTCCTCCTGAAGATGATTTAAGTGATTGATTATCTTCCCCGAAGGGGAAGAGGGAAGATCTCAGCAAACCAGGAACTGGAGTTGTTTCTAGTGAATCTTGTAACATCGTATGTACACTATATAACCAATAAATAAAGTAACATAGCTCTCCTGAGGTTGAATCATCAATCTTCCTTCGGAAGATGGAAAGATCGAGGCTCTATTCTTTCTTCTTCTTCTCCTCCTTCTCCAACTCAACAATTTCATTCCATACATTCTCACAAGTATCCCAAATTAACCAATCATACCAACCACAATAAGCCGGGAAAATAGTCACCAAATGCCATAAACTATGAGCATCAATTAAATCAAAGAAAACCGGGGGGAAATCGAATATTTCCAATGCCATTCCAAGTATAACTATAGTACATAACAACAACGGATATATTGAATATAATTTTGGACTATCTGAATAAAAACTCGGCAAGATGATTCTATCAAAATGAATATATTGTAAATGATTAACATTAGGTTGTTTTAATTGTTCTAAATTATAATATTTTGAATATAATTCATAACATACCAAGATATAAAAGATATTTTGAAAAACTCCAACGATAATATTAGCTCTCATATTATAAGTATATGACCAATCGGTATATAATCGATGAACATGATAGATATATGCCAATACACATGCAATGGTGAACAACCATCTTGCCAATTTCCGATCAGGACGATATAATTTAAATAATCTTGCTCCCATGCCATGAAATCCCGATAACACAGTAGCCCCAGCAAAATAATAATCTAAATGTTCAGTCAAAGGGTAATCTCGAATATGAAATATCGTGGAACTTAACCAAGCGAACATGGTAATAATAGTAACGATCAATACATTTATAAATTGATATCTTAAATTCCAATCTATTTCATCATCTCTAACTATTCTCCAAAATTCTTTAAATCCAATATATGTAACTAACAAATTGCCAAATGACATTAAAACACTAAACAATTCTTGGATACCAAATACTCTCCAAAATGGCCATTTACCATGAAATTGATATATCTCCTGTTGTCTTACTTTACGTTCATTAGTTATGATACGTTGACATTGATAGTCACAATTCAGATTACAATTCCATCCCAATAGACGAAGATGTAAGGGTAATGGCATACTCACAAACTTCCAATTGCCATTATAGTACTCTCGTTTCAGTTCCTCTTCTAGATGATATGGGTTGTTATAACATGTGATTTGTTCACATTGATAAATACAATCAGAAAATGCTAGGAGATCATCACCGGGAGAGCCAATTGCTCCGTTTGGTAGAAGGAATAACAATAATGAGAATACTATAGCTAGTCTTGCCACCATTTCTTTATATATACCTGTGTGTGTGTGTGTGTCTGTCTGTATGTGTGTCTGTCTATCTGTGTATCTGACCGTAGAATCCTTATACTCTCTTTCTCTGTCTGTGTATCTCTCCCTCTCTTATCTCCCGTGGTAATTTCCTCGTGGTGTAATTTCCTTCGTTTTAAAATTTAAAAATTTCACACGCAGAACTGGGTGCTACCAAGTGGATAGGACCCTATCACTAAAACATGTTAATTATGAACATTGCCCCATCAAAGAGTATAACGTCTAGAGTTAAGTAGTAAAAGTATATAGATACTGTCTGTTCATAACTATACAAGGTATACAACGTAAAAACAATTGAAAAAAAATCTCTAAATCACCAGTTAAAGAGCAAACAACGTAGGAGAAAACAGCCAAGCGATCAATACTTATCTCCAAAGAACAATTCATAATTCCCATAATCATAAGGCATGGTTGTATTCACATCAACTGAAGCAATCTCTTGTGGAACAAAGAACTGTTGAAATTCAATCAATGATTGTAAATCATTATTTGGATCATCAATAAAATTAAAATCATTTAAAACCCGATAATTAATCTCTTCATCACTACTACTTTCAGGTAAAATACTATCTTCTTCGTGTTTATGTTTACCAGTTGTAGTAGTGGTTGAAGAATTCCCTCTATTAACCAAAGCATTTATCATATCATGATTAATCTCAGCATATCTTTCAGCACCTTTATTACAAGTTGAAAAATGATCCAAAATATATTCAGCATTGGCAATTAAATCAATTAAATCTTGTTCAGTATATCCTTCATGTTCAAATCCACCACTAAGGACAGTTACACCTATGATAATTGATGAATAAAAACAACAGGTTATAATAATATAACATTCCATCCGTTTAACTTGTTTAAATGCCGTATTCATATAATGACTCATTAATTTAATCGCCAATATCGAAGCCTTGGTAGCAGCTTGACAAAATTCTTGAGTTAATTTTTCATCTTTAATTTGATCTTTCAATTCAACATTAATCTTAGCAACGGCTTGATACATAAAAAATGGCCGACTTAATAACATAATAGCATATAATTGTAATAAATGTGTCATTAATAAAATTTGGGTATTACCACCTTGTGAATTGTTCGGTATATCATTAGGTTTCAAAATATTATCAAGTGATAATTGGGGATCTAAATCTTTTGACCATAATTTTAAAGCAATTGCTAATTTCTTGGTACGATTTAAATCAATTATTCGATCTCGATAAAAATTCCCCACTATTCTATCAATGATGGAACATACTTTAGTCAATTCAATTTGACATTTAGTATTGAAATCCATAGTATTAATCATCGATATTTCACTATTGCTACCACCACTACCATTTGAAAATCTAGTTGGATCATCCCAATCATAGTCATTGATACTTAATGGTCTCCCAATGAACACCGAGGAAATTCGATCAGAAGTATATAAACTTCTAAATAATCTCTTTCTATATTCACATTCATCAGTCAATTTTGAAAATTGCTCATTAACGAAATTCCGATGTAATCCAATAGATTGGGCATATTTAATAGCAAGATTTAAATGAATCCATCCCGTGGATTTCTTTAAGATTGATTGATAATAATGAAATTGTAAATAATGATTAATAACCACCCATATTTCAGAATCTTCAACCACATCACGTAACAAATTTAATCCACTCTCAAAATATGCTGCTCCGGCATTTGCCTCGGGGTTCTTATTACTAAAATCATAATATGTTGCACCGATAGCCAACACTAAATATAATAAGATCAACATAATCTTATTCTTTTCATTGGTGGGATCTCGATATACCGGCTCAACAATCTCATTATAAAATTTATCCATCTCAAATATGAAAAAAGTATCATTTATATTTCGAACAAACTGATCAATATATAAATCTCGTTGTTCAATCGAAGGCAATGAAACGGAAATTCTATTGCGTAACAACAATGGCTTATCAATCACGGGACATCCTCGAAGATCTTCAGTTAATTTAGTACTGCCAACATATTGATAAAATATGTTCCTCGTCTCATATAACAATGATAATGGACTGGTTTCTCCCATATATCTAAATGTCCCGGATTTATCATTTAATAATACAACGGATTTACCCATTTGATTAGATACTCCCGTGGAGGTTCCTTTCTTATCATCTCCAGCACCAGCTCCAGCACCAGTACCATCTCTATCTCTATCTCCAGCACCAGCACCAGTGCCAGCACTAGTATTCTTGTCGTCATCTTCATTATCACTAGCCCCATCTCCGTCTCCATCTCCATCATCCTGTTTGTCCTTACTGGTCAAAGGAAATGATAATAAAGGCTGTAAAGATTTCGGAATATAATGTCCATCACTAGTAGTAGAATCATTAGGCGTGGTCTCGGGGGTTAAAATACCATGTTTCATTTCATTCTTAGTATTATTTGGACTAAGTCCCTTGCTGGTGGCGGGGGAGGTGGAGGTGGTAACAGTAGACATCACTCCTTGTGATTGCGCCGTGTTTGTATCACTGGTGTACAGCTGGGGTGAGAATCCTTGTGGTTGTGCTGGTGGTAGATATATCTGTTGCTGTTGTTGTGTTGGTGGTGGTGGTGGTGGTGGCATGACTGGTTGGGTGTATTGTGGATTCATGGGTTGTAAATTGTTAACCGGTCCAGGCGAGTGATGCACTTTTTGGTAATCATAAGGTACATGTTGTCCTTGGTGAGCGGGAGGTGGTGGTGGTGGTTGTTGGTGTCCATGAGATCCTGGAGGTGGTGGTGGTGGTAGTGCGTATTGTGGTTGTCCTTGGTGAGCGGGAGGTGGTGGTGGTGGATGTTGTTGATGCAGGTATTGCACTGGATACTGTTGAGGGTATTGATGAGGATGTGGCGGATATTGGGGATGCTGAGGATATTGGGAATACAGCTGCTGCTGTTGTTGATGTTGTTGATGTTGTTGTTGCTGATGTTGTTGCTGATGTGGTGGTTGTGGCGGTGGTGGCGGATAGGACGCAGGAGGATACCCTTGTCCAGCAGTACCAGTTGGAGGAGGATAGGCAGGAACATGGTATCCGGAATAACCATAATGCGCTTGCTGCTGCTGTGGTTGCTGTTGCTGTTGCAATGAAGAAGGTGGCGTTGGACCAGAAGGTAGTTGTGGTGGCTGTGAAGGTGAAATATGAGATGTCAGAGACTGGGCAGGAGATACCAGGGATTGGGAAAATTCTTCTTCAAACAGATTACAACTATCTTGACTAATTGTATTCTGAAGCTCTTCTCCTTGATGTTGTTGTTGTGAATGTCCAAGTAATTGTCTTTGTTGTTTTAATTTTGCCATACGTTCACTTTTTAATGAACGTTTATCAATAATGGTATATGAACATTCTAATCCTTTCTTAAAACATAATTCACAAGGATTTAACCCTGAACATTTAAATTTCCTTTTCTTACATGAGTCACAAGCTGTTGACACCTTTTGACGTTTGTCTGGTGGTAATCTTCTTATTCTCTTCTTGGGTATATTGTGTACTAAGTCTGACATTGTGTTAGTTCGTTGGGTAGGTTGGTGTCTTGTTTCTTGGCAGGGCAGGAATAAGTTTCTAATGAATTTGATTCTAAGTAGTTATAAGGGTGGGTAAGTAGTGTAGAAAAAAAAGGAACAGTGTAAAATGTTTAATAAAAGTAAATGAATAAGCTTTAGGTGGTGGACCAAGTAGTAATAGATTAGGAGGAAAGATTTAGATTTGGGTAATAATAAAAAGGCAGAAAGGGGGATTAAAACCTTTAATAAAAATATTGAACAATAAGAAACTTTATTATTATTATTATTGATTGTACTATTGTTGAGTAAAATTAGAAGTAACAAAAAGGAAAAGGAACCAAAAGTGAAAGAGAAAGAGAGAGAGAGAGAGATCTAGAAGGTAAAGAATGAATTATTATTCCCATACAAACAGAAAGAATGACAATTAATTATGAAAATGACGTAGAGGGGGGTAAAAACACAAAGCTTGATTTAAAACCTTGTACTGTTAAGTATAATCACTTAAATGATCTTCAAAATAAAAAAGAAAAGTCTTCTTCTTCTTTATAATAATAATAGTATTACTAATTACTCCTGAGTAGCTACTGGGGGGAGGGTGGGATGTATGTTGTACCCAATATGGATTGATAACACCATTTTGACAGTTTCTGGTTATGTACGTATGTATATATGTATGTATGACACACGTTTTCTATCAATATCCCACAGAGGGACAGGAAACCCTTATTTACTAAGAATATTTTACTACTTTTCTAATTATGTAATTACCACAATGAACCTTTGTTAGCCCTCGTGCACGGGTTGTCGTGTGGGGGTGTTCTTCTTCATCCTCTACCCTTGCATAACGTATTCTAGAAAAGAGCCGTATAGAAACATGGAAACACCTTGCGGATTTATGGTTGGGATCATACTTATTTTTTAACAGATTTCCATTATTCTTTATCTCTATTGTTTCTTTTCTAAGTTTGATTGGCTTTCCCAAAAAAAGATGAAAGGGGCTGAATCCTATTGGGCAGTGGGTGAATCAGGTACCCAATCATGACCCTGTTCCCCATTCCTCTTTCTTATCAGGGTTTAATTTTGATTCGATGAAACATGTTACCTTTCAATTTAAAAGAGTGACGTCAATGTATGCATAAATTTGACAAAATGAAATTTTATTTAACGAATTATATTATATAACCGATAGTCCCACTTTGTTCATTTTGGCAACTTTACCCTACTGTAATTACGAAAAAATTGCATGTGGCATTTACAACATGACTTGCCATGCTGATTTTAACGATTTTTAAACTTTTTGTAACTGGTTAGAATCGTTTATACTTACCGTATTTATCTTGATAGTTTATTTACAATAGTGATGTGAACACCGTCCATTTATGCACCCTTGGTCAATATGTAGATTGACGGGAGTGGGGCATCTTTTTGAGACCTATATGTTTCCTGTAAGTGGTTATTTGATCAGAAATTACAATCCAATTGGGATATACCACATGACCATTTCCACAATTCTATATTTAAACAATAGGACTTGTGTATTCAATTTCCGTGGTGGAAGGGTTTTGACACATATAAGTATGTCCATTTGCCGATTTCCCAGATTAACTTAATTTTTTTAGTAATTACTTTGAATTAACTTTCAACTTAGCTGAAGTTACTGATTTTCATTATTCAACTAAGTCTTTTTACTCACATTTCAGTGTTTGACTAGTATTACCACGGAGATTATTCGTTATTTGTTATATTAGTTTATTAAGTTAAATATGTATTTGTTTTTGTTGGAAATCGAGAATTAAAAGCTGCCACGTAGTGTAAAGATAGCTAAAACAAATATATATTTAATATACTTAACTAATAAACACTAATAACGAATAAGCTCCGCGGTAATATTAGTCAAACACTGAAAATGAAATAATGTGAGTAACAATACTCAGTTAAATAATTAAGATCACTAACTTATAAAGTTAAATCAAAGTAATTGTTCAACAACTTAATTTAATTTAATCTGGGAAACAGAAAACTGGACACATTTATATAAACACAACCCCCCTCAAGACGTAAAATGAAAGACTTTCATAAAAGATTTCCGAATCTTCATCTTTGATTCAAAAGAAAGATATTTCAAAAGGTTGAAGTTGTCGATCAATTTATTCCTTATGACATTCAGTCTTTCACTGATTGGCATGAAATGTTGATGAATTTATTTGTGAGATATATAGGTTTTGAAGAATTCCTTTTGAATCCTTCTGCATTTGACGCTAGATGTGATTCTCATCATCAACTTGTAAATTGGTTCTCCGATGAACTCTCTTCTACTTGAAACGTTTTGTGAACATCTTGCTTCGATGCTTAAACCAAAATTGAAGAGTAACCCGATTCCTGAACCTGAAGATAGAGTCTTGAATTTATCAGATATCTATAAATTCATCGTTGGTTTTAAGGATGATAAAAGTGTCGATTCAATTATATTGACCTACAGTGAAGCTGCTGGAATTCTAAATGAAACTGGCATGAACAAGAGAGAAGAGAGATGTCGTTGAAGATATCAGATAAATATGTGGAATTCTTGTTGGAGTATGATAATGGACGTATTGGCTATATTGTCAATATCTTTCGCCATGAAGCAGCAAACAAAGGTATTAAAGCTTTTTCTAAAGTGGTTGATGCTTATTATTTAGCTTGGTTTGGTGATAAGGCTAATATTAGATTTCCTTCACCTGCCAAACTTAATTCTGATATTAAGTTGATTGATAGCTATATCTTCAATAATCCTCTTCTCAATATTGAAATATTGATATTTCTTATACATTTTGCTCTGTTTGGATTACTGCAAATCTTAATGATTGCCCCCCCCCCCCCCCC
>LQHL01001856.1:56320-71278 GCA_001655755.1 Hemisphaericaspora haegerdaliae
TATGACACAAAACCTTTTCATCACTTTTCATCAGATGTTTGTACTTCCCTGCGTCTCCTTATAGCCCACCCATATTCGCGGAAACGTAAATATGGTTTTTTTATAATTGATAAACACAAGGCAGCGAAGGGCATTACTCACCGGTTTCTTACTTAGAGTGTGTAATTCTACGTAATTTACGACAACCTGTCTAACCTGTTCATTCTATTTGAATACAAGTTATACAAGAAAAACAAGTGGATTTCTTATAGCAAGAATATCCCTTTTCCTTTTTGGATAAAAAATTGCCATTGGCCATATAACGCCCATATCCCGCATTGTCCCCTATATAATTAACGATAAAAGACCCACCAATTACATGGGTTTGTAGCCCCATCTTGAAAAATCACTTGACGATTCTCAATTAATAATTAGTTCAAAATCTCTCAATATAAGGTTTTCCAAAACATCACATCAGACGTACAGTGAAATCTTGTATTATACGTTAAATTCAAAAATAAAAATAAAAAGTTCTAAAGAGGGTACACTCTAATCAATCAATCAATCAATCATACGTTTTTTTTTAGTTACAGATGTGAATAATGCGGGAAAACCTTCATTGTTTCTTTGCTGGTTTAATTGTTTCCACTCTACTCTCCCTAGAAACTCACACTTCTCAATTGTTTTACTAAGCCAGCCATGACGTAGGCATTGCTCCCCACACGTATCGCATTTTCCCTATTACAGCCTCTTGCTGGCATTGAAGGAGGATATCATTTCATGGCATTTTTTCATTATATTCTAGGCAAAATTATACATTAGGGGCAAAAAGGAAAAACCTTATAAAACTCAATTCATTTCGGAGTTCAACCAACCGATTGAACAAGATCAAAATTGAAATTCGTATACGTTAAAAGTGTAACGTGTTGTAACCTATTTTTTTAGGAGGAGTGGGCCCGTGGCGGTGGATGAGACGGGATGAGACTAGTGGGAAGGGGGGAACGGGAACTATTTCCCAAAGCGGTAATTTATCAAATTCAAATTCACCGTCAGCTGATGATCGGAGCCGCACTTTTTCTTATAAATTAAAAAATAATTAAACCATTAAGACAATAAAATATATCAATCAGATCACCTGTTTAGCGAGTTGAAAGGTGTCTTGTCTCGGGTAATATGTAAGGTATAACCGGATCCCGGTTTTACTAAACACTCGGTTATCAACTCACCTCTGTAAAAAAACAAAAAAAGGGTTATATCTCTTGTTTACAATATATTAAGATATCACCGTTCCGTCTTTGATCCCAATGGAAATAACTATTGAAAAATCTCTTACATTGATAATAATCATCATATAATACGTCATCAATCAAATTTTCAAGTGGTTGGAAAACAATTAGGTAATCAGGATAAGGCAAATCATGACCCAAATGTTGTTTTATAAATTCAACAGGTGAATCATAAAATTGATCAGATTGATCTCGATATTGATTGATTTCTTGTCGGGATGGATTGTTTAGATGTAATGGAGGCTCACAGGTCAAGAACCACGCTTGTAGATTGGGATTATGGAACGTGGTTTGCCATGGAGTCGAATGACAGGGCGTAAGAAACCCAATTGATTTTGAACCCGAAGCTTGGTCCTGATTCAGCAAATAATTCACCACGTCAATTACTCCCCGTTCATTGACCAAGGTGAAAAATAACCCAATTGTAATATTAACTATGATTATCGCAATAAGTATAAACTTGTGTGGGTTTAATTTCTTATACCCCTTGGCAGAAACATATAACATGATAGGTTGAAGGGGATAGATGAATCTAAATTCCTTATGAGAAATCAACGAGAATCCCAACAAGTATATCCCCGCAGTGACACTCAAGATATTCAATTCAATACCTCGTAACATCAATGGGAGATATAACATCATCATTAAAGGTATACCTTGCAACAAATAAAAATGCCATGGAGCAACTCCATAAAAGATTGATAAATTTTTGAAAACATTAAATTCAAGGAAATTATATAATGGGAAGGTCAATTGGTGATAAAATGAATAATCTATGGCAGTATTGATTATCAATACTACGACAGTTTCAAAAATACTCATGAATAACCATTGCATACTAAGATTGGGACACTTAACAAGAAACCAAATCCCCAATGGAATCCAAAGTAAGACGTTCGTAGGTCGGATAATACAACTTATCAATGCAAATCCTAAACTTATATACCAGTCTCGACTAACTCTATACTGTCTCTGTTCCCATGGCCAATATCTCATGGCAAGTATAGTTAACATAGTTTCAAAATTATTAGAAAACGACCGGGTAATAACATACCAATTGAAAGGATTCAATAGTGAAAGAATCAAAGTAATCATAGCATATTCTGTATCGTATACTTGAACGAATTTATATAAATTATATTCAATCAATGTAGCAATTATACAATTTATAATTTTCGGTATTGAATGAATTAACCAGAGATTCGCCCCGGCTAATTTATACCCCAAGGCATAAATTAATGGATGGATTGAAGATCGTAGTTGTTGTTTCCATTCCCAGGTGAGATATCCGTATCCGTATATGAAGTTATGTGCTGGTTCTAGTGCTTGATAGTATTCATCGGGTTGAAAATACGTTTGAATTGAAAATGAATTGACTAGTCGAAATATAAAGATGATTGTTAGGAGGGTGAATGGGGAGGGTGAGGGTGTTGGTGTTGGTGACGTTTTATGATGATCGGGTGCGTCTATGTGTTTCTCTTTCTTGGTAGACTTTCTCTGTCTTATGGTAGTGGACATTGGTGGTGGTGGTAGTACCTAATGGTGGTGTAATCTATAGTGGTTATAGCTGTTACTCCGAGGAAAAAAATAATTTTTATTTCACTTTTCTCTTCTTTTACTTGAAGGGGTAAGTTACTTGAAGGTAAGTTACTGAAGGGGCACTAAGTCCATAGAAGTCATGAAATGTCAATTGAACAGTTCTTGCATCATATAGAATCAAGTAAGTTCCATCAAGCAATTGGTGATCATACAAAATCAAAAAGAGAATGTCTTGACGGAATCAAATGTTTAAATACCTTTTCCAAGGGAATAACCTCAGAGGTTACCCCCAAGGTGTCATCCCTGAATAATAGCGGAAACACCACCTGCTCCGCAATCAAAGAACTCTCCCTGTTTGCATTAAACCATTATTCCAACCTATCCACCCCACTTTCAATAACTGAAAAATTAGACTGGATAAGTTCAAAAATCTCCCCCCATCAACAAACCACCACATGCTATCCACCACTACTTGAATTTTCACCCAGTTTAACATCCCATAATGACATATTCATAGATGACTTCGCCACGCCCTATCAAGATCCTGATAAATCAATTGAACAATTTCCTTATGATTCCAATTTCACCGCTGTGCAAATTGACGATTGGAGTAATGATGTACAAGATCTATCCAGTTTATATCAAGATATGTTATCCAATTGTTCATTCGTATCTTCGATCTTGGCGATTATAGACAGTCAATTCCCATTAATTACCATTCTCACGCCACATGTACCCTGTTTTAAATATAGAATACAACTTCATTTCAATGGATCCATCAGAATAATCACGATTGATAATCGACTTCCTCAACTTATACACCATGAAACGCGGAGTTTGTTTATAAAATCATATACTAACCCCAACTTATACTGGCCGGCATTGATTGAAAAGGCATATTTGAAAGTCATGGGTGATGGATATATATTCAATGGATCAAATATGGCGAATGACACATATATGATAACGGGGTATATACCTGAGATAATCCCCCTTGAGAATGGTCAACTACCGCCGGATTTCGAAACTCTTTGGAAACTTAGACAACTGGGGGAGATTATATTGGGGTTAGGTACGGGTAAATTAAGTAAGAAATTAAGTATGCAATTGAAATTGATTTCTGAACATGATTATGTTATTGATAGATATACTGGTGAGAGCTTAACGGTGAAGAATCCTTGGATTTATGAATCATTGATTGATCGATTTATACTTGTTAATGATTTGATATCGTTTAAATATCTTTATATTAATTGGAAACCAAATTTCAAATATTCATATCGACAAAGTTTCATCTATAGAATTAAAGATTATATCTTCAATCAACCACAATATACATTACTGAATCCAAGTGATCAAAAGCAAGAAGTTTGGTTTTTATTGGAAAGGCATTTATGTGGGGGGAAGGAGGAACACGAACACACCTGGATTGATGTCAAAATATTTGAATCTTCGTCAAAAGTATTAACCCCAACTCAATTCAAACATATAAACACCAGTCAACAAGAGACAAACAATAGACTACATCTAATTAAATTGAAATTGGATCCATTGCAAGTTATACCTTGGTTATATCCAGCAATAAAAATTGTAATTTCACCTTGACGTTATTCAATAACATTTCTCCTGATTTCACGTTTGTGAAACTGAAATATTTATATGAGTACACCATGCCTGCAATTGAAGGAGAATGGTCGGATACTGATGGAACAAATGGAGGCAATTGGTCAATGTCGACATATATCGATAATCCACAATATGATTTAGAAATAACCGAACCAACTAAGTTAATTGTAGTTTTAAATGGTCAAGGTGATACACCTCCCCCTCCTCAAGTGAATTTCCATTTATTCCATAGTGATAAATCCCACATTGGTGACAAATTGGATAAGTTCAATAAATCAAAACTACTAAACAATGAGAATTATAATCATCAATTTCAATTCAATAAATATGAATTATCAACAGGTTATTATAAATTAATAATTTCATCATATGATAGATCCAAAAATAAATATCATCTCCTTATAAATTCATCATCAACTGCATTATCATTGAAGAAAATCCCCCAAGATATTGGATTATTCACCACTATTCATCAATTCAACTGGGAAAATACCAATAGATATAAATTATATTTTGATATCTTATCATATAATACTCATGTTAAGTTCCGGATAAATCATTTCAATAGTAAGGAAGATTATGAAATCATTAATAATTATAGACCAGCAATTAGAGGGTCCATATTTCATGCTGAAAGTTCAATCCCTTTACAAATTAATGAAACCTTTGATGATTCCTTATATGGAATCTTTGTTGATTTACAAATTGAAAAAATTGGTACTTATATTCTTTTGATTGAAAGATTTGAAATTGGTTTGGGAAGATGTGTCGTACAAGTTGGAAGTAACTATAAAGTTACTTTGAAGTCACCTTGATTGTTTGTAGTAGTACCTAGCTGGTCTAGTAATATATATATATGTAATATGGTTAAATGGAAAATACGTTCACGTGAGATAAGTCATGTGGATAAGTCACATGACATGTCACGTGATAATTTGACAAGGTGTAATTTTTCAAAATGTTGAAAAACAATTCCCTTTACAAACAGGGAAAAGGTAGGTAGACATATACAGACAAAGCAAGTACAGCGCAAACTACACTCAAAATCTCAGGTATGATGAAGGGAACGTTTTTCCAATTGTACTTAGTAATTGCTAGTTTATTATCAATTGCAATTGCCGGACTTGCCGATGAACAATTGATCAATATTATTAAAGCAAGATCCAGTGAAGATAGAGTATTACCATTGAATGATGAAAATTATGAGACAATTTTGAATGGCAAGAGAGATTATCATTTAATTTTATTATTAACATCGAGTTCTCCCAAGATTAATTGTGTATTATGTAAGACTGTTGATCCTGAATTTTCAATCATCGCAAATTCATGGTTTAAAGATCATCCTCAAGGGATAGTTGATTTTGAAAGTGAAGGTGAAGAAATTGCCCCAAAGAATATTTATTTCTTTAAGGCTGAATATGAAGATTCCAAAAAGTTATTTGCATTATTTCAATTGAATAGTATTCCCAAGATTTATCATTTCCATCCAACTGATAGTTTAGGTCCAAATAATTTCCATAATGAAAAATCTGAATATCAATTCTTCCAAGGTGATCATAAGGCGTTAATGACTCAATGGTTGAGTAGTTTAACTGGTCATAAGTTTAACTTACATATCCCAATTGATAAATCTAAAGTTGTGATTAATATTGTTTTCGTATTATCTACAATTGTCGTGATAAAGAAATTTCATAAGAAAATTATTAAATTTATAAGATCAAAGGTTCCTTGGACGGTGCTTTCATTGGTTACAATCTTGTTATTTATAACTGGTTATATGTTTAATCAAATTAGAGGTTCACCTTATGTTATGGAACATAATGATGGTAAAATTGAATATTTTACTCCTGGTCAACAAAATCAATTAGGGGTTGAAACTCAAATCATGTCATTCTTATATGGTATGTTAAGTTTATTAATTATCGTATTAGTTAAACGAGCACCAGAAATTAAAAATGATAGTGTAAGATTATTCTTAATTGCTATTATTAGTGGGTTGATTTTTATACTTTTCAGTTTAGTATTATCTATTTTTGGTATTAAAGGTATTGGATTCCCATATAGATTACTTAAGTTCTTTTAGGTGTATAGCAAAGCCCGCAAAGCCCAACCCAATGTACATTTTGTCTCTCGGTACTTACCTGTACCTGTACTGTATCAACCACATACTGTATCAACTACATGTTAGTTTCATTGAATACTCTCCATTCGATCAACTCTTGATTCAACTTTATCAAGCACTTTAACGCTTGATTCCAATCTCTTTCGTAATTCCTTAATCTTAATAAACTGTTCAGTTAACAATTTATCATCAATATAATTTTCATCAATCAGTTGTTTAAATTCTAACAATTTATTTTCAATAATTTTCAATCTTGTTAAAAGAACAACTTGTGATTGATTTAACAGTTCAAAATTTTCATTTAAATTGTCTAGTGATCCACTTAGTAATGTATGTGCGGTTAGTTCTATTGGATGTAAATCCTCTGCACTCATTGCTAGTGTCTTGGTAGTCCTCTCCCCCTTGAATGAGTAGTCTCGGTTGTGGTGTAGTTACCCGTCGTACTATGGCGGTGTGTGGTGGTTTCCCCCTTCCAAGAACATTTTTTCTCGTTGTATTTTTAGGGAGAAACTTTTTGTCTCACCAGTTGGCCCTGCTCCCCTCCGCCCCCTTCGGTTGTTCTTTGGTTCCATCGATTGTCTTTTCCCGGCCCAACGTTTTCCCCAACGTTTTTTTCTCTTGTACCCACCACGGTAGCACCACCACCGGCAGTAGTAGCACCGGCAGTAGCAGAGTGCAGCATCACCGGCGCGTTGAGACAATTTACATTTTGTTTGGCATCCATTCTTTTTAATCTTGCTGTGTATATTCAACCAGTCAAAACAAACATACACACACACCGAGGCAAATGACTAGAAATGAAGATATTCAAGTGCCCATAGTAGTGACTAAAGATCAATTAAGTCGAATGGAAGATAAGATCCTCTATAGACAAGTGAAATCATTAAAAGCAGGACAAATTGAACGATTCAAAATCAAATTCACACCACAAGTCACCAACAATGAAATCATCATTCCTCCTACTCTATGGCTTAAGATAAAGAATACAGAACCCGTTTCGAAAAGAGCCATCTATTTAGGTATGTCCCCCTCCGCTTAGAGTCTCCTATGACATCATACTAACACTTTTAAAACAGCTGGTCCATATATTCTATATGTTGATTGTCGACTGCTGGAATATAATCAAAATCAGAAATGCTTCATAACTGCAGATCAACCAGTTTATGAACCTCAACTTCTACCTGGTCAATCATTCTATGTCCAACTATCATGTCATACTTTCAAACAGGACTATTCATGGATAGTTGATGTCATGTCGCAAATCATATTTAATAATACCATTTCAATCGATTTTGAAATTATGATAGGTACTTCAAAACAAATTCTACATGAAACTTCATTTCCCGAACGATTAATTAAAAATTCTGATCGTATTGGTATCTTTAACCCTTTAATTCATATTGATAATTGGGATACTTGTGATCTCTGGAATTTACCCATACCTAATCGGGAAAGACCCATACATTTAGTTATACTTACTCATGGATTACATTCAAATACAAGTGCAGATATGTTATACCTAAAAGAACAAATTGATTCTGTGTCCTCGAAAGATGCAAATGTTGTGGTTAAGGGATATTTCGGTAATATCGGTAAAACTGAAAGAGGGATAAAATATCTAGGCAGTAGAATTGCTGAATATATCATTGAATTAATCACGGAAAATGATACCTTCAATAATGGCAAAGTAGATCGAATATCATTCATTGGTCATTCATTAGGTGGGTGTGCTCAAACATTTGCAATTGCATATCTTAAAATTAACTTCCCCTGGTTCTTCAATAAAATTAAACCAGAAAATTTCATAACTATTTCATCTCCATTATTAGGGGTTGTAAATGAAAATCCAGGTTATGTGAAATTAGTATTACTGGCGGGATTTGTGGGGAATTCAGGTCAAGAATTGGGGTTGAAAATCCTTGAAAATGGTTCTAAACCTTTATTACTCCTATTACCTTCTGGTCCAACTCACATAGTATTGAAACAATTCAAGAGAAGAACTTTATATGCTAATGCTGTCAATGATGGTATTGTACCTTTAAGAACTTCTTGTTTGTTATATCTTGATTATAAGGCCATATCCCAAATTATAAATAATGTTGATGGTTCTACCAGTGTCAGTGCCAATGGCAGCGCCAGCGCCAGCGCTAGTGCCAGTGGAACTACTACGAGTAACAACAATCACACCCCCACCCCCACGGGAAAGGCACCTAAAATTACTGATGTACTGTCGGTACAAACCTTACTTTCGTATTTAATGCCCCAAAAACAAAAACCAACAGAAGGATCACTTAATAAATTTCAAATTCAGAAAAAGGGTGATGTAATAGAAAAAGAAGGAAAATCACCTGTCCAAGATGATGATGCTAATGCTAATGATGATGACGACGACGAGGAGATTACTGAAATTCCAAATGCAACCTTTATAGATTCGGCAGCTTCATTACTTTTACCTCCCTTACCTCCATTAAAGTATATTGTTGATCCTGATTCTCGAGAAAATGTCATTATTCATGATAAAATGTATTATGAAGAAGATTTACCACCAAGAAAACAGCAACTGAAACAAAGTCCGCAACTGCAACAACTGCCTCAGCTGCTGCAGCCACATCAACACCAGGAACCAGGAGACATCACTCCAAATTATCAAAATACTCGGATCACATCTGAAGATAGCTATTCAACAACCATTAAGAAAAGATTAATGCTAGATAACGTAGATTATGCCGCAATAGAAGAAGAAATAGCCAGGGAATATCATAAGAAGATGTGTTGGAGAAAAATCGTAGTGAAATTGAAACCTGATGCACATAATAATATTATCGTGAGAAGAAGATTTGCCAATGCTTATGGATGGCCCGTGATTCAACATTTGGTAGATACTCATTTCGCACCCAATCTGAACTTAGAACAGCAACTGCAACTGCAGCCACAACATCAGCAACAACAGCAACAATCCCCGTTGGCAGCTACTGATTCAACCGATGCTTTAGATCAAGATTTAGGATTGACAAGATTGGCATCACGTGAATACATCTCCAAACAAAACAATCAGATTGATGAAACAACAACTGAAGAAGAACATGGTTGGATTAATTCTAAAGATAATGGCGACTCAGTATTTGCTTTGGGAGTTACGGGATTATTGGGAGAAGTTACTGAACGAGTGGGGGATATTAGAGATCAAATATATACTTATGGATTAACACAAGTTAATTTCCCATTGATTGGACAACTTAAACTGCCAATTGCTATTGTACCTCCGGCTGAATATCAACTGGAATTGAATTCGGATGGAGAGGTAGAGGAAACAAGTGATTTACAAAATTTAACTAAATCAAGTGTTATGGGTGATTTTATATAGAATATAGGGTGTATTTTGCTAGTGTACATGGGGTATTATAATTATACAGTGTTATTCTTCCATTATTTCGTCTTGTTGGTCTTGTTCATCTTCTCCGTCTTCTTCCTGTCCTTCCTCCTCTTCATCCTCCTCCTTCTCTATAGGAAACAACTCATCAATTTTACCAATTATACTTTCACACTTCTCCTCATCAAACCTCTGATCACATTCTTCAACCAATGAATATAAAACCACCATAGATCTAGGCAAGGAATTAACAATCTGTAATTTTTCAACCTTCATCATCTCAAATTGATTCAAAAAAATCATCAATTCCTTAAATTTCTCATCAGACACAATAACATTCGTAGGACTATGTTCAATATATGATAAAACATCTCGAGTTATGACTTCAAGGTTTATTCCACATGACGTAAATCGATTCTTACTCTTGTTACGTTTATCTTGTTGTAATTCCTGTTCATCTTGTTCGGAAAATGTCCAATTATATTTCTTCTTGATTCCCTTTAAATGTTGTGATACTTCATAGTTTGATAGAAAACTATCTCTTTCTTTTAGGATTTGCATTTGGGGAGGGACGGTTTATGATGGTTATTGCATCATCGAGAGACACTGTGAAGATCTTCTCGCATCCTTGGAGATTTTTTTTTCAGTTGTTAAGGAATGTCGTCTCTCTCTTTAGTGATGTGCGACTTTTAATTACTGCAATGTACATGCGACATTTAGAATCTGGTTGCAACCCAACCAGGTTTAATTGGGTTATCTATGTGTAGATCCATACAATCAAGGCTATGTACCTATAGAGAAGGTGCAGTGTAAGGTGAATATTATGTAACCTGTTGAGTTACGATCTCATGACTAAATGCGACTTAAATACACCATAAATCAATGTGACCAATCCAATTAAGTTCGGTAACTAGTAATATCATTAATATTCTTCCATGCTTACTGTGAATATCGTCCTCGAGGAGTTTATCTACACCACAGTACAGCGAGAGGAGAAAAATTGGTAATTGTCGTGGATATATATAACCAGATACAAATACTTTTCTTACGTGTTCATTTGCATCCCTGAATGTTCCTCCTCGAATATTCAGTGCTCGGCTCATATTCTTCCTTCATCCATAGTAATGAACATATATAAAATCCTCGTCACATCATTGAAGTATGTTGTCATATGTGTCCTGTTCTGAATGGTTAGCCTTCTTAATATGTTTCAGCAATTTTCGTAAAGGAAGTTCTCTAACCTAACACGAATTCACTCATGATCAAACGTATAGTTAATCATAGAAGCAAAGTATCGTTATGTATCCCTCTTCCCTGCAATTATTTAATGGAATCTCCTATCAAATATATGGTAGCACGAAACAGATGGTTCAAGAATTATCCTCAGGTGGTAGCGATGTCGTACTAAGTTAAGCCCAAATAATTACGACAATGGATATTGCAACTTACATAAAAGTACACCATATTTACGAAGTCTCGTTTTTATTCAATAGAAACTATGCAAGATTATGCATCCTCCGCCTCTATATTTACATTACCCGAATAGAATTGTAATGAGTTGGTATTTAGATGACCTTACAACACACATACACACACACTCTCTGTCTCTGTCGACAGAAAAATAAGGTTTATAAAAGTTGTCTGTTCACATTCACTTGCGGTTAAATGGGCACAAACTTTTTCCTATTAGACGATTAGACTATTTTCTTGACATTAACAATGATTGTTAGTTAATTAATTAAATTCAAAATTTTTCTTGGTACGGATGGTTTATGGTTTATATAGTTAAAACCTTGTTCTTATTCTCTTGTTTCTTTGAGAGAGAGTTTGTATCATCATCATCATCAACATCAACAGTTTTCATTTCAATCTATAGATCTAATCGACAAGAGAACATGTCATCTTCCTCCTCTGAGAGTTTACAAGAGTCATTCGAGACTCGTATATATTCATATGTAAACTTATACAAGGAATCACCAATCGCAAGTTTTGAATTGAGTGATTCTATATCTTTTCGTATAGCCAAACATTTAAAAGATCAAGTATTAGGGAAGATGCCACATGAAGTTGATCAGAAACGATATTTACTTCTAATGGCCATGATATACATCAAAGAATTCAAACAATTATGGTCAACTTTCCATATTTTAAATAAAACAAACGAAGGTGAACTTGAATATTTAAATGCAGTTGCAAAACTTGAAGTGCCAGTTCCTGATCGAGTAAATATGTTGCTTTCAGGTCTTGGGAATATCCATACCAGATATGGATTGATGGAAGTCATGTGGCCCCTAACTACTGCCAAGACCTGTTTGGTCAATG
This sequence comes from Hemisphaericaspora haegerdaliae, assembly GCA_001655755.1. Lineage (NCBI taxonomy): Eukaryota > Fungi > Ascomycota > Pichiomycetes > Serinales > Debaryomycetaceae > Hemisphaericaspora > Hemisphaericaspora haegerdaliae. The sequence continues at coordinate 68,565 of LQHL01001856.1, forward strand.
CGTTGAAATATGGATGTTATTATTTTGATGAACAAGTGTTTTCAAAACATTTGCCTGATTTCAAACATGGATATGCTAGTAATTTGATTTGGAATGATGATGAAGGGTTTAATAAATTCCAAAATTATTGTGAACGATATTTGAATTCTTGTGATAATTCAAAAGAGAATTTCACCAAGATGTACACTAATGACTATAGATGTGTTTATGAATCATATATGATCCCCAAAGAAGCATGGACAAAGAAGATTGACCAATGTGATCAAAATGATATCATAAGTCGGTCCCTTGGTATATTGGGACTTGATGTCTGTAGTTTGAAAACACCTACTTTACAAACAATGGCAACGAGAGTATGTCATGTATATGATAAGTATGAAGCCAGAAACTTTTACATATCAATGAAAACTTCAAGTGGAACTGGCAATGGATGGTTAGGACAATTATGTCTCCTGACTCTGGACCATGATGTTGAATTTGCTTTTGATGTTACTGGTGCTGATAATACGTTTGGATTTGTGTTAAAACCATGCGTTTATTATGATATCAAAGATAATGAAAGAGCTAGAATGATGTCCTCCGAGGTAGATGAAACCGCTTATGCTGAAACCATTCTCTAGTTTGTTAGCAACTACTATATTCGTCATTAACATATTTATTTCCCATAGTGATCAAGCCATATTGTATTGGTGTACCCTATTATCGTATATCTTGGATATAATATTCCTTTTAAGCTTGAACTTGTTAGACTAAACAGCTGAGTAGTGTAAAACAGTAATTTACAAGGTATCTAAACCATTGTATAGAACCTGCTTGAGTAGTAATATTGAACACAGTTTTGCATACCAAATAGCCATCCTAGTTCTAATTAACATCTTAACTTATTTTATTTCCATGATACGAAGGAATCTTTATCAGAGCCGAAATATCTCTATGCATTCTCTCACAAATAATACCTTCAAGGAAACGTCGACCTATACCAAGTCCTATTTGATATACTGTTTCAATCGGATTCTTTTCGGTTCTGGAAGGCATATTATTGTATCCTCTTCTAACACGATTTTCTTGATTTCAAACGCTATGATGACATGACGTTGTAAGCAGGAAGTTTTGAACTTCCCAGAATTGGAATAATGACGTATCAATCATTCACTATAGTTCTGTGATGGAGCTGACTTGGCCTGGGGCAGGAGGGGGAGGGAGATTGTCCCTTTCTTTACTAACCCTGTGGAGTGTAAAATAGCAGTAATAATTTACAATATATATATAGCTTCAACTTAGTTTTATAATCGATCATCCCTGTGATCTGCTTCAATATTGCTGTGGTAGGCAGGTAGGTGGTAGGTAGTACATTGATGATGTTTCATGAGTATCCTGCATATAACCAACAACTTCTAAATCAAACATTTTGATTCCCAATTGATCTTGACATGTACTTCTCTTTCTTTCGATGACCAGATTGATATTGAAGCCAGGTCAATTAGATGTCGAGTTCCCCAATGCATCAGTGTCAGAATCATATCGTGTCCGTATACTTGGACAAGTGATAGTTTATATCGAAGAAGAAGCCAGCTTGATAATTGGCCCTGTTCCCACCATCACTGCCACCACCACCACTGCATCTTCTTCGGCCCGTGGGGGGTCAGACGAAAATGAAACTATAAAAGTAAATATATTTGATCAATTACGTTCACTATCAGGAAATATTCTTCGAAAGGGGACTATTGTTAGTATTGAAGGGTTTTATGATGGAAATGAGGTTATTGTGGTTGATATTTATGAGATTAATGGGATGAATCTTTGTCATGAGAATATCGAGATGATTCAAAGTTTGAATACGTTGCCGAGTTTGAATAAGTAGCTGCTTGTGCCATCCATGTGTGTTGTGTTGTGTTGAGAAACTGGGGCCCAGGGCCCCGCGTCGTATCTTGTCAGGAAGACATTTGAGCTTGTCACCGCGTATGCCTGCCAGGTGGGGAGGAGGAGACTCATCATAATACGATTCAAAATCAAAGTAAATTACTCAAATTAAAAAAAGACAAACGATAAATAGCTACATAGTACATAAAACTAAAGCGAAAACACAACGGGGGGGGCATACTTTTTTTTTGTTTACTGATTATGAAGATGAAGTTGAATATGTTTGACAGGAGCCTTATCTAATTCATATTTTCCAATTAATTTTGGAATGAAAACTTCATATCCGGTAGTTGGAGAATCATAATTATTCTTTTCTCGTTCAACATGGATAGTTGTGACTAATGAATCTTTAAATAACGGATACTTGATATTTCTTTCATCAACTGCTTTACCATCCATGAAATCGGTTACAATATCACTGTCGAATACTGGTTGAGGGAATTTCCTTAGTAATTCTTTTGGTTCTTTCCCTTGGGGTGCATCTTGTGGTGCCTCTTGGGGTTCTCCCTCTTTCGGTTCTTCCTGTTTAGGCACATCATCAACAATTTCATCTTTATATTTCGATTGCGTTGCAATGATCAAATCACACCAATTTCTTTTATTCAAAAACTGTAAATTTTCTCTCTTTTGCCCATCCACATCTCTCAAGAAAAGAGGTATGATATCTTCATCAGTATCTCTATTATAATGATGAATGCCACTTCTTTTGTTCAACAATTTCGCCATTGGGTCAGGAGGAGGGGCATTTGTGATGGCGGAACTTATGACATTAAACATCAATCTTGGATCACATT
>LQHL01001856.1:82635-95039 GCA_001655755.1 Hemisphaericaspora haegerdaliae
AAAAGTAAGTTTAATTTGAAAAATCAGCCAAAATGTTCAAAAAATTAAATCATAACCTGGAACAAAGTTAAAACGCCCTTCTTACATTTCACACAATATAGCCAATTCTAACAACTCCATTATTCACTTTCATATCAGTTTAGAATACAATTGGAGAAACTTATATCAATTTTTTGAAAATTAATCACGTGATGTAAAATAAAAACTCAACTAAAAGCGGAAATTTTCTTTGTCAACAATTAGGGGCGTGTGGCGTAGTTGGTAGCGCGTTCGCTTAGCATGCGAAAGGTCTCCGGTTCGACTCCGGACTCGTCCATTTGTTTTTTCCTTTTTTGAGATAATCTTCTATTTACAAAATCGTTGTAATAAAGAATAACTGATGTAAATAGGGTAACAGTTAATTATATTGGATCTAATTCTTTTTGGATGATGAACAGGGGGCTTCCATTTCATTAAAATAGTTGTATACAAGACCCTTGAGTTGATGAAAGATGTAATTTTTAGGAATATCCGTTCCGTTTGTAAGGGTCATCATTTTCTTTGATTTCCAATAGTATGCGGGTATGAGGATCTGAATTTCAAAACACACCAAGTTTCCTTCAGATCACTCTGTTCCGGAAGCAAATGAAGTATCCGAGAAACAGCGAGACATTTATTTTTATGCAGAAGGGTAAAAATTTATTAACAACTACAAACAAAAAAATATATAAGCATCCTTAATGATAGAAAACCACGGGATATGTCACTGACGCCTTGTCCTCAAAGAGGATACTGCTTAAGCCGTTTAACTTCATCTTAGCCGAGAAGACAGAAACCACTCATGTAGTCATTGTAGTAAGAAAACGCCCACAAATTCCAATGATCTCTCTAATCCCTAACCGGGGGGAACAAGAAAGCACCACCTTCAGCGAATCGTCTCTGAAAAGGCACAACGAATAAGTTAACTTACAATATTTCTCCACAATTTCTAACCATAACGGAGTTAACTTTTTGACAGTAGATGATGGGCCGGCAGAAACGTGGGGAGAAACGTTCGCGGAACCTCGGTATACTTAGTATTTTCTTAGTTATTTCTTTTTGGCTGGTCATGAAAAAATTGGGTGCAAAATTTAAACGGTACCTTTTTTTTTTATTGAACAATGGAAAGAACATTTATTAAGACTACCAATAGAAGGTTATATACGCAACATTATTAATAAAAATCCCATATCTTCTCGATCTTTGCTAAGTTCCGGCGTGGGACTCATAAACATTCTGCGATAATTGAGCCCACTGGACGATCTTGGCCAATTTACGGCTATGGGTTCGGAAACTTTTAGCGATAACTTGACGCAGCGGTGAGACAAAAAGAAAAGAAAAGACAATACGGCTGAAAAAATCAAAATCCTCACGAATATATACACAGCCACGGAGCTTTTCACTTAAATCATGATATAAACAGCTGTTATTTCTACAAACTTACACAACCAAATAAGTATCGCTAATTGCCAGTGGGCATAACTATTGGCAAAGATATGAACTTTACATCAAAATGGCGACCGGTTCATGCGTGTGCCCGGTGTCATCGACTTAAACTGAAATGTACATTTGAAGATCCCAAATTAGAAGCATGTACTCGTTGTTTAAAAGCGAAGATAAAATGTTTTGTGAATGAAGATCCTAAAAGGAAGAAAAGGAAACTACAACTTGCTGAAAAGGATATATCTTCAACACTGGTATCTCTGGAACCATCAACAATTATTACCGCTAGCCAAGCAATATCATTTTTAAATGATAAAACTAAATTGAATGACTTGGACAATGAGGAAAAGGAAAGTATTGTCGATAAATGTGAGAATATCTTGTCAATACTACGAGTAAATGATATCCCCCAATCAACCGACTTTGATCATGACAATTATCCCAAACTTTCATATTCAAAGGACATGATTAGACAAGTATTATCATTTCATTCTCTCCTCACCATGGAAGGAGCATATAAGAGATATAAATTTTTTATTGACGAAATACTTCCATATTATCCAATATTGTCATTCCCTAAACAATTGAGAGATTTTGATTATGTCTTTAAGAACCATCCCGTGTTTTTAGGTGCCTGCATTTCAGTCAGTGCTTTAAATGATAGCTATCTTTCTGTCCCGTCGGATAAGTTTGAGATTGCAGATTTGTATAAATTTCTTTCTCATTATTTATACGACGCCGTGGCATATACTGTATATGTCAAATGCAGTAATTTTGACATTCCATTGATCTATACATGTTTGATATTATCATCATGGTGTCTCCCACCTAACAAATACGGTCATTTCAGGAATCAATTAAATGCATTGACGGCACACAATATTAGTTTATGTATAGGATTAGATGAAATTCCTCCAGGTAATATAGATCAGTCAATGGATGATTCCGGTGACTTGAGAAATAATTTGAGAGCATTGTTGAGTGTGTATCTTACCTGTGGAATTTTAGAGGCATCAATTCGAAGATATAAGGTGGTAAGTTGGACAAAGATTCACGAATCTGCTATTCAATTGTTATTGAAGCCAGGGGTAGGTGTACCTACATTGGGAGATAGATATATTTGTTATATGTCAAGAATGGTGTCAATATTACAAACTATTATTCGTTTGGTAGAACAGAATGTAGTTGTAAACTACCGTACAAATGAAATTGAACACGATGGAAAGAAGATTATTACCTTGGCTGAATTAAATGATCTTCTAAATCTATACGTACAACAGCTTACCAATGTTGCCCAAGAAAGCGGATTTGCTGAACTCGATAGAATCACAACAGAAGGAGCTAGAGAGGTTCATGTTTTCAGAATACACTACTTTTACATGTTAGTATTTGTCTATAAAAGTTTAGTAGTCTCTGCTTTAGGATGCTTAAAACCCCAAGACAAGGAAATGGGGTTTGATAAAGTCGCCGAAAGAATATGTCTTGAGAATTTTGATAAGTTGATCAATGTATGGGAAAGTATAATGGCAGATTTTTCCGCCTTAAATGAAAATCAAAGAATATATTATCCAACTACTCTTTATTACACACCATTCCATGTTTTGACGATTTTGATTAAGTTAAGAATATCACTCAAATCTCATAACTTTGTCAGACCCAATAACCAAGGGTCTTTCGATATTAATATAGAATCATATTTTGAAAAGATATCAAATATCATAAATGAACAATTGGTGAAACACAATTCAATCGCATGTGCTCGAATGACCAGTTTACTTGCAAGAATCGAAAAATGGATGAGGTTGTCACTATCATATGTCAATTCAAATGATGGTTCAATGAATATTTTGGTGCATGTAATAGCAATGAACAAAGAAAGGCAACTTGAGACCTTAGATGTTCCAAAGGTTCTTCTTGATGTCCAAACCAAAAAAAACCCATCATCATTTGTGAAAAAGAAAGATAGCGTCGAACAATTATCATCCATACAAGAGAGTAAAATTCCTCTTGGTCAAATGGAAAATCCAACTGAAGTAAGTTATGAAATGAGTTTGGATGAATTATTGGCTGAATTCGATACTGACGTGTTTCAATATTTGAAGCCGACTGAGCATAATTTTAATATTGCTTCCTTTGCAGGGAACGACACGTTTTTCGATCCATCTTCCATTCCGTCATTTACAACGTGATCTGGGTAAAATACTATCTCTTTCTCTAAGTAGTATTTAGATTTAAAAGTACTAAGTGTTTTGTTCGTTCAGTTCAGAGCTTATGTAAACCTCGAGAATTATCTGTTTTGGGGAACACTTTTATCGACATATTTTTCTTTTTAGAGCTTTGCATAAACTATGACAGGGTTAAGGTTATCATCATTGAAGAAGACGGGGGCATGGTTGCAGAGAGAAACCTATTTCTCAGAATAACAGATCCTCTCAAGAAAACTCTGGAAAATTTCGCAGCCGAGAAATCTGATTGGTAAAATATTTCAAGAAATGGTTTGAACGTGTATTTGAAAATTCCCTTTCGAAAAATGGTCTAAATAGCTAGAAAGGGGAAACTGCATGAATGAACTCCTAATCATTTGAATATCTTCGTATTATAGTTTGTGGAACTTAAGCGAAATATTCTTAGCAAGCGAAGAACTCGACAAGAAAATAATTACCATTGGATCAAATCTATAAACTAAAGTACCCCTGTGGGGAATCATGCAACTTACAGTAACAAACTTAAGAAAACGTTTTCAACTTAAATGAAATCAACAATGATTTACCAACGTTTAGTTCCATGCATGTTATACATAGTTTCTTCCTTTTTAGGTTTATACGAAATGTGTGAATTAAACTTTGAAAGAAACGTGCATTATCTTGAAGGATTCGTATATATTCAACTATACATAAACTTTCATTTTTATATAATAACATATATATGCCTCCTTAATCTGATTTGGGCATAACCAATCGTGGTATATGGTCAAAAACGCCTTATAAGCCACTTTTTCATCGGTGTGAGATTCTAATCAATCATGATCCCTACTCACCTAAAAAACCAACGTATAACTATCTCTTACTATTTTTTTTTGTTGGCAGTATTTATATTTCACTATAAATAAATCACGAGTATTACATTAGCCCAAGAATTATTCCTCAACTTAGCCCAAACTGGGCTAAATGTTATTGGAAAAGTACTCCATAACTAGGCGTTTAAAATACTCGTTTGATTGGCTTGAACTCTTTGGGTAAGATGATTTCCTATAACATTAACCATCGTCCGAGGAACTAGTAATTCATGCCATAGGCTGACAGTATGTTGAAAAGGATGAAAAATCTTAAACCCTTAATAATTTCGATTTTGTGTACTGAAGAAAAGAGCAGACGAGAGATCAACCCAAGACTAATTTAAACGAGTTGTAAACAAGTCACACGCAAGTTACCGAATACAATCAATCACTTTGCCCATTGTAAATGAAAAATAAAAACTCCGTTTAATTTATGAACTGAAAAAAAAAAAGATTCATTTCATACAGAAAGCTTAACGTGTTTTATACATTACACGTGTGGAATATGCATTAATACCGCCATATCTCAACTCTCATATCTTATGCACACACTTCAACAATTGTTGGGTTAGTCGTTTTGATCTCAGTAGAGAAATTGGTTATAAGAAACTACACATATGTTGAACCAACCGCAACTGTTTGCTAAAGAAAACTTAGATCTAAATTTAACTGAGACTGCATAGTCCCACGTTTCGTCCTAGTTCAGTTTGTTATTGTTATTGTTGTTGTTGTTTATTCAAATATTTTCTTGGGAGAAACTTAAACTAAAAATAATTAATTAATTCTGTTAATGGCGCATCTCTGTACAACCGTTAAATGTTGTTATGTTTGCTATAGGGGGGAGAGGGGACCATCTCAGAGAAGTAGATAGGCCATGGGGGAAGAATATTGTAGTTTCTAAAGTATATAGTAATGTATGTGAGTTGTTTCGCCTTGGCAAAAAAAGTGGTACAAAAATAGAAAAACCGTGACAGATCATCGCAAATACTACCAGGCTGTAAAATTACGTATATTCTTAATACTATTCTTAGTACTATTATTATTATTATTACTATTATTATTATTATTACTCTTATTATTACTATTATTATTACTACTACTAATAATAAAAAAAACAAGATGATCATTTTTTATTTTTGCTTTGATATATAAGCAAATACATTTCACATCAAGTCATTGCAGAAATTTTTCTATTACTTCAGTTTTCACTACTCACACATACCTTCAGTTTGTTTTCACTACACACATACCTTCAGCTTTGAAGAAGACAACAAACAATGATACCACTGGCATCTAGGGATAAAGCTTTGTTGAAAGAACATCAGTTCTATGCCAAATCTTCACCACCAAAAGGAGGTCTCAAGGATTTCTGGTCCAGATTATCTTCAATAGAGTGGTCAGGTTTATTGAAGTTGAATAATTTGTTTACGTTAGTATTTTTGATCATCTTGATATCGATCCTTTTAAGAGTTATTAGAATATACCTCCGGCGAAGAGCAATGGAAAGAGCCAAGCCATTAGTTCCAGTATAGAAAAAACTATCATCACCAACTACATCCAATGTCAAAAAGGGATATCCCTCTTTGGCATATAATAATTTGCATTCCTTTTTACTTTAAGGACCCACTCCAATTCCAGTTATTTCATTAATTTGCGTTCATTATTTGGGTAGAGGCAATCCCCCCCCTCCCCCCGAGAGATCTATTTTCGTTTTCATTAAATTAATACAAAATTTTTTTCACTTCGTTTGAGATAGATATGCATCAGGAACTAATAGCAAACACACCTTGGCAATATTTCAGATCCCTTTACAAGTGAATCAATGATTTATCGTTTTTCTTTTTTATTTTAGTATTTTGAGTTTAAGTTATTTTGCAGCTTATTTTTTTTTCCCTTTCCTTGTTCCACCACAATCAAACAATGAAGAACAATGAACAAGGGGGGAGGGTTCTTGTTTTTACAAAGAAAGATATAACAATAGAGATTGGGGTTAAACATCTTTTCCAAAGAAAATTGGTTACTACTACTAATTTACTAGTATCGTCGTTTCAGTTGATCCGTTGTGAAATATTTTTGCAACCCCTGGCAACGGGATGACTCCCCCTACCACCACAACAGTTTCATTTTTGAATTGTTAACTTTATACAATATACCGTTTCGTTTGCATTTCCATTCATTAATTGCTTGTTTCATTCCTTAAAACTTCGTTCATTGTTCATTCACAGCAGCATTTCAATGGTTTTCGTTTATACTGTTGTAGGTATTTATATATTTCTCTCTATTTATACTCCCGGGTTTGTTTTTGTTCTAAATCTATAAAATGAAATTACTATTATTATTGTAGTTTCTATATTTAACTCATCACTACTTGGCTCGAGAAACCCTAAGGGTCGTTGTCCCACTTGACTCCCATTTCCCCAGAATTTTAAAACCCTCGAGCCACATCCCTTGTTTTTTTGAAACGAGTAAGGGGGTCGTGTGTACTTAATTACAATAAAATATTCAATCTCATCCCTATTCCCCATCCCTCATCCAACATTCCCATCCCTTGCTACATGAAACCAATCACAACCAACGAAAAAAATAACTCATCCGTAGATACCTACGTATCTTCAATTTGCTTGGGGTGTTAGTGTTTACAAAATATCTCTCTATTTGATTGTCTTGGTAATCTTCAACATTTCAATATCCCATATATTCCAATCAAACCATATGATACTTGGGAAAATAGTAACCAAGTGCCATAAACTATGAGCGTCAATTAATCTTGCAATAGGTGGGAAATCATTGATTTCTAAACCTAATCCAAATAACAAAAATATATTATTTGAAATTGGAATTAATGGAATTAATTTCGATTTAGCAACTGAAAGATAATTCAATTTATTAAGTAATTTAGTTTCAAATGGTAATAATTGAATTGAATTATTGTATATAAGGAAATTTTTATTATATTTTCTTAATGTTGATAATGAATGTAAGATCCATAACACCATGGAAAATAACCCAACAAAAACATTGATTTTCATATTGTACCCATAGTCCCAAGCCTTCAATAATCTATTGCAATGATATATAAATACAATAATCAACAAGAATTTCCATATTCTTAATAGTCCCGAATATTTGTATAAGTTGAAATATCTTACAAATATCGCATTCAAATTCGCCAACATAATTGCAAATGCACCAAAATAATCAAGAGTTTCAGTCTCACGAGTATCCCTTAGATGAAAAATAGTACTAAATGACCATCCAATACAACTTATCACAAGTAGAATCAAATATTGTTCATACATCACTCTAAATTCCCCATCACTTCTACGATATTCACGATGAATCTTAAAGAAATTTCGATAATTAACATAAAAATTGCCCAAACTGAAAACAGTCGAAAAGAACTCCTGTATGCCAAATACTTTAATAAATGGCCACTTCCCATAAAATTGAACCATTTTCAACCCAGAAATCTCTCGTTGATCAGTAATATATTGTTGACATTCATAATTACACATTGCATCACAAGACCAAAGGATACCGGGCGACTCACAGGGCGGACAATGCAGTATACAAGCTTGAAATTCAGGAAGAGTGTCACCTATTGAACATAGGGCCGTGGACACTATGAATAAACCTAGAAGTGCTCCTCTCATATCATATCATTACCTTTCTTTCTGGTAATATGTCGAAATCAAAAATCAAATGTGGACCAATTTTGACGGACGTTATTGATTTTTTTCTTTTTTTCTTTTTCGGAATTAACACCACGCGTCAAGTCAAGTCAAGTCCGTATTTCTGCTGCAGTTCATAAACTTTTCACAACCGAGAGAGAATACTCATCCCGGAGGTTCAGCAATCTCTTCTTTAAAAGTATGCTTTCGAGGGGATTTCCTTTTTAGTTCCCGTACGTTTCATACTCATCTATAGTGGATAGCAGAAGGAATCACAAATTTCTCAATTTTCGAGAGACTTCTATATTCTTTTCGCAGCATAAAAAGTGTTACCATGTATGACTTGTTACATACAAAAAGTATAAATCACGTTCTATATATCTATTAAAAAATATCAGTTATAAATAGTTATTGGTCGAGTTGTGTCTTCCGTATGTTATAGTTTCGCGCTTGAGTATTAACATACAACACAGTAACTATCCCAATAAGTCCATTCAGTAAAACCAAAATCAAATTCACCGGTATTGGATCCATCTTAAACGTCACATGAGTCAATTTATCGAACCAAGCTTGTGAATAATTAAAAATACCACTAATACAAATAATCGTCCCATAAACAGTACCAAATGTCTCAAATCCAAATATTTTAGCACAATAATCCAGTATCGTGGTATAGAATAACGGACGATATCCAACAAAAAGACATACCCCAATAATAGCCAATGTATAATTTGAAGACAACCCTAATAAACCAATAACTATTGATATGGTCACCAATACCGTCAATACTGATACAGTAGACCAATGGTCCAAGAGTAATCCAATAAAAGGAATACTTATAAGTCCACCTAATGGCAATGCAACATCAAAGAATTTGTTAATATCTTCAGCTGATTCAACTGAATCGAATAAATATTGATATTGAGTACCTATCGTTGCCACGAAATAGTTCAATCGTAACATCTGAACAATACTGAATAAACAAATAAAAATAAACCAATACGTTTGAAGTTGATATTGTGAAGAATATCCATGTAAAATCCCAAATATCCCGCCGGAATGAGCCACTAAATTTTCTTCTCCTTCTTCAGCATATGGTTGTTTCAAGGAATCCCCCATTGAATCATGTTGTGGCATAGGACTTGGCAGCGGATCAAGTAATGGGGTGATTTCAGTAATAGAAGTCCCGGGGCTCACGGGGCTGACGGTATGACCTATATTCTCTTGATCATTGATACATAATGTATTATTTGGACTGGTTTGATATGATTCCCATGGCATTATTAAAATCTGAATAATTGTAATAAATGTAGGAACAATCAAATATACTGCAAAGAATTTCTCCAAGGTAATGGTTCCCCTGGAATTAGTATAAAGTATACGATAAATCAAGAATATTGCCGATGAAGCATCAAAAGCTCCTGAAATCAATGCCAAAATAGTTCCACTTTTCTTGGGAAACGAATTTGATAGTTGAAATGATGAGATATATACAAATGGTCCGCCAAGGGCCAATAATCCGTATCCTATCAAATAAGGATCCATAAATGAAAACTTCTTTGCCAATATGAAAATAAAACATGCAAGATATAATAATAATGAACCTATCAAACCACATACTTTAGGACCATAAATATCCAAAATTCTACCAATTAATAATGCTGATACGTTGGTTAACATGGCAGCTACAGTGAACATTAAATTTAATTTTAAATCTTGTTGCATACATTTTGCAACTATTTTATTCTGAAACATCTCTGTCAGTATAGAATTCAGGTGGTTGTTGTTACAAACATGTTCATATATATGTTCTTCAATTAATACTGGTTTCAATGCAGCAAACCCGAAAATCGGACCTCCAGCTAGCAAGCACCAAAATATGGCACATGTACATTGAAGTTTCCTACTGGAAGAAGAAACTTGGAAGGAATGCATTTGAGATTAACAGTTTTTGCCTTATAGTTTATCCCGTTTCAGTGAATACATAAAAAGTTTGATAAGAGAGAAAGAAAACGACAAAACGTGGAGCAGGAGGGGGGATGCAGATCCGTGACTGATAAGAAATTGCAACAAAAAAATAAAAAATAATCTCAATGATTCAATTACAGTGTTAAGAGAAGAACACGGATATGGATTAATTTACTAAGACTTTATTTAGTTAAACAGGTTAATCAAACTACCTAAAGAGTCGTTTAAGCGTCAATGGAAGAAGTTTTTTTGTCTTCTTCTTCCTCTTCCACTGATCCATAATTGGAATCAGCTTCTTGAACTTCAACTGGAACTGGTCTATCTAAACTAGTAAAAGTCTTACCAGTTGCCTTACATATCAAGTATGATCCACCTATTCTTAATGCGGCAGCAATGAATGTAATGGCTAAACCTCCAAATGGAGCAACTACGAATGCCCCAAATGCCCCCCAATCTTCAGAACTATAAATACCATTCCAGATCAATAATAATTTACCTCCTTCTTTGGCACTTCCATAGTAAACTGTTCCAAATATGAAAACCCCTAAAAGACCTCCTAAACCACCACACATGACATCAAATCCCCTAAGGTACCAGAAACATCTATCGCTCAAACCTAAAAACACGGCAGGAATGATGGCTGCAGAAACTAAATCTGCAATTAAATAGATTTGTAAAATATTGTCAGCGACTTTAACTGCCAATATAACAATTGGAATCATGACAACAATAACTAAACATCTGGTAACGTTGATATGAAGTTTGTTTCTGAACAAATCATTTGAAATCGTAGAAACCATTGCTGATTGTAATGAATCAAACGTACAAGTAGATAATATCACACAGAATATTAAAACAAACGCAATGACCCATTTTGGCATCTTAGCTAATAAGATAAAGAAAGCATTGTATCCCAGTTCATCACCAACAGTCAAATCACCCGACCAAACTGCCAAAAATCCTGGAGTACCTACCAAGGTACAAATAACGAAAACTGCAAATGCTGCAATTGAAGTTCCAATCCATAAATCCTTATCAGTTTTAGAGGCAAAGGTTCTTAACCAGAATCCTGAAAGGAAACAATCATTAGTAACAATGGCAACAAACAAAATATAGACTAATTGCCATCCTAATTTGTTTGCCTTTAAGAGTCCACTTGGTCCAATCTTTGAAGTATCGATTTCAATATATGAACCCATTCCAGCAGCACAAATCACTAACAAGATCAATACACATGCCCCTTGGAAATTATCAGTAATAAAACTAATTCTAAAACCTCCAAAGAATGTATAAATGGTAGTAACGGCACACTCAACAATAACTGCACCTAGACCATTCAATCCTGTCAAAGTTTCAACTGCACCCCTGATTGCAGCCAATTCACCAACCATGAATAAAAACATGGTCAAACAAGTGAAAAATGACAAGTATAAACAAGTTACAATTCCAAATCTGTTTCTAACCCATTCTGTCAAAATAAACCCATCTGGACATTTACGTCTAATAATGGGTCCTATGCACGCAAACCCAACAATAGGTATGGCCCCACAAATGGTGTACACCAAAAGACCATGTAAACCTGAAATATTGGCGATTTGTGCATAGGTCGTAAGGATCCCAACACCCATAGCTGAAACACCCAATGGTTTTTCGTTAGTAAAATCAACATGTTCTTCATACGTCGTAGTTAATTTTTTTTTTTAACAAACTTTTCCTCACGCAAGTCTTAACTTGATCGAGTCCAAACGGTATATTCTCAGTCACCTTTATTTCTAATAAGAAATATAGGGACACCCGTTAGTTTGTAAAATCAGTCTTCAAAAAAAGAAATGTATAAAAAAGGGTATTAACCTAGCTAGAAAAGTGTAAAGCAAAACCATGTTAAAAAAAAAGAACGTAACCTCTCCATCCTTGATTCTATCCCGAGGGGAGTGTGGGGGTAGGGCGGGACGAATGCTATACTAGTTTTAACATACCTGAGGCAATAAAATTTAATGCCAATGGAATACCTCTTTGAGTACCATTTGATTGTAAAAATTGAGATGAATTTGCATATTTCCAAGCTAACAATAATGCGGTAACTAACATAAAGATATATGATAGATAGATAATCGCATTACTTCCTTGTGATGATAACTGAGCCATTGTAGTTTATAGTGATAAGGAAGAAGAAGAAGATTTATTTATAAAAAAAAGAAGGGAATTTCATCTTGTATTTAAACTTATTGTTAAAACAAAAAAGCGAGATC
>LQHL01001725.1:22227-33763 GCA_001655755.1 Hemisphaericaspora haegerdaliae
CAAGTTAACTATTGAAGAATGGATGTAACTTCGGGTAAAATAGATTCCCATAATGTGGGGTAGATGAATGCTACCAAGTGTTTCTCGGTGGTTGTTTGTGTGTGCTTGGTGGTGGGTGACTCGGTGGGTTGTTAATTCGGTAACTTCCTAAAACAGAAAGAGCAATGGAAGAAGATACCGAAGAACAATTACTGAAGTAGAAAGTATAAAAAGTGATGAGAGGCTTTTACGGGAAGGGGAGTATAAGTGGGAGTCAATGACATACAGGTATTGCCCATCGGTGCTTTACTGGGTAAGACTCTGATTTGTAGAGTAACCTGTGAGGAGTGTTGCACGTATTAACCAGTGTGCAAATTGTATAGTATAGTTTTATTAGGTGGGGTAGATACAACATTCGGGAACATCCCGCGTATTTTTTTTAAACTCCCACCTTTCTTCTTTCAGTTTGAAACATCGTTGAGAAGTGTTTGTCTTACTTGCTTGCCCCGAGAGAGACAAACAGAGATAGAGACAAAGAAAGACGAAGACAAAGACAAAGACAAAGACAAAGAGAGAAAGAGAGAAAGGAAGACAAAGACAAAGAGCAAAAGAAATTTGGTGGAGCAAACAAAAATATTTTTTTTTCTTTTTCATTTTTTGATACCGAGGAATAACAACTATCATTGGGAGGAGAGACCATTCGGTCGGTGTTCATTCGGTAGTTCGATTGTGATATGGACTAAGCCCCTATATATACATATAGCTCTCTTTGAGCTGTTGCTTAAGCTGTTACCTGAACTTGTATTCTAGAAAGGTACATCTTGTTATGTGCGAGTACTTATATAATCGGTTATACATGTAAACATCGTCGGTTGATCGATCTTAGCGCGTGTTTCCTAAATAGGATATACAGAGTCGTTCTTAACCTATAGATATTAACTTTTCCAATTAACTATTACTTACTACCAAAGTAACTAGATTCTATATACCTAAACCTATGAAAATAAAACAAAAATCACTTCTCCACCATTGTCTCTCTCTTCAGTGTTGAGACTTTTTTGATGTCTCGGAAAGGCAGAAAATTACTGGTGTGTCTCGGTATTGTTACGTAGATTCCGAATGGAGGGGGAGGGGTGACGACATGGAGGAGGAGGGTCTAAGTGGAAATACCAGTATGTGTGTAGAGGGAGGGCTGTTTCCCACTTAAACAATGTGTGATCAAACGGGTAACTCAAACAATATGGGTTAAACAAGTGTTTATAACGGACAGTATTTCGTCAATTGACATAATACTATTAACCAATTCATTTATTTCATCATATTGTCTTTGATCCATAATTTCGTAATGAGGATTCTTTAAATCTCTAGTTGGGAAATTAAAATCATCAATTTCAATACCATCATTAATTAATAATCTAGTACTATTTTCAATAATTATTCGATCATTTTTAACTTGTTCAATTATAACTATTGTATTATGAATATTATGTAGTCTTACTTGATGACACGATAGTATTAAGATTGAATCGACAATATCATGAATGAAAATTGATCCTTTACTGGTTAGTCTACATATTGATTTCCTACCCTTTTGTAAATGTATTGAACTTGGTGGATGATTATCCTTGGTCTTGATTAGACTATTGGTGATTGACGTTAATAGTTGATGTTGGGGATTACTTGGTATTTCATAAATTTGATTATCGATTATATTTACAACTGATGAACTGCTGCTTGCAATGGGTTCTTCTTCACCCTCTTCAATGGGTGGGGTGGCCGTGGTATACTGATTAGGTGGGGTTGGTTCACCGGTGAATTCGAATCTTGTTTGACCAAGTTCATTGAATTTGGTTTGAATTAATTTATATAATTCATCAATTGTTTGATTGATTTGTTGTTTATCATATGAAACATATTCATCAATATTAATTGATAATTGTAATTTATTTAACGTTGAACGCAACTCACTTAGAAGTTCATTCGAATCACATTCTATAAGTTGCTGACGTAACTCATTTGCTTCTTGAATAATTGGCATTGGGATATCTCCTTTTGTTTAATGATGTTATATAAGTATATACCGTTAGTTGGGTAAAGAGTTGAATAATGATTTTTTTTTCTCTCTTTGGGTCTTTACCCTTTACTGGTGACACCTTGTACCTTCTTTTATCCCTTCAACTCTTTGATGGTTACACTTCTTTACTCTTTTGAAAACTTTAAAACTTTAATTTCTATTTATAAAAAACATTTAAACATCAACAAAGGTTATATAACCCTTGTCTCTCTTGATCACTAAAATAAAAAACACAAATTGTATACAAAAGAAAAATAAAACAAAGTTAAACTTTCATTCTCCCTTTCTCCTAACCCAGTCACTCCTCTCCCTCTCTCCCTCTCCACAACTCCCGAGTACTACCAAAAAAGCTTAATCCAAAGTGTACCTTAATCAAACTAAGCATGACTAACCCCTGACCCCTGACCCCAACTCCGATTCATCCACGATTTAAGGACTGCCGCAGGGCTATACTTTCCAATCAATCAACTCTGGTTATTCTAGTTCTTCCAACCAATTGATCAGCAACATCTCTAGTTTTCGACCAGAAAACCTTCTTTGGCATTCTTCTCCCCAATTCAGTCTCAAAATCAAATAATTGTCTAATAGAAGTAAACCTTAAATGAGAAGATTTAATTCCCAATACAACAGCAGTTTTCACAATTTGCTTATTATCATTTTCATAATCGTAAGCATAACGAGATTCACTTAATACATCACAATTATCTTCAATAAATTGTACTGCCTTGATGGCAAACCTATCGGCTCTAGTTCTATCAATTGGCGATGGCAACCCTCCCTGTTGAACATGTCCAGGTATAGCTGTCTTGGTGTCGAATTCACCTCCGCTTTCACTATTGATTATATCGGCTAATACTTTAGGTGTCAATACGCTTGATGCATTACTTGACTTCAAGAGTAGTTTCCCCGCCTTGGTCATTCCTTTCTCAATGGCAAATGCTTCCTTCAAGTGATTAATATCCATTTCTAATTGATCTAATTGTATACCTTCTTCAGGAACATATGATGCCTGTGCACCACTGATTAATGAAGCATAAGTAGCAATATATCCTGAATTACCACCCTGTACTTCGATTATAAATGCTCTACCTCTAGTAGCACTGGCTGATTGTTTAACAATATCACAATAATCCATCAATGAATTCAAACATGTGTCTGACCCTAATGAATACTCAGTTCCAGGAACATTATTTGAAATAGTAGCCGGGATCAATACCATGGGGATTCTAAATGCAGGATACATCGATCTAGCCTTTTCCAATTGATCCAAAGATAAAAACGCTTCGAACCCCCCGACAATAATCAATCCATCAAATTGATACTTTTCGAAATAATTAGCAATCAATCCAATATCGGTTTCTTCCGGCGTTTGTCGATTGGTACCGATTTCGGACCCCCCAATAGAATTCCATCCATCAATATCTATCCAATTGATCAGATTCACCGATTCGTGTCTGGCCAAGCCGGCAAATCCATTATGTATAGCATATGGAGTATGACCGCGCGACATACAATACGTGGCCATGGCATATACGGCCGAATTCATCCCACCGGCAGGAGCACCAATATTAACAATGGCGATTTTTTTCCGTTGGGATAAAGGTAAGGTTGGTTTATCGTGATTGGCTGAATTCATGGCGATGAAATTGGCTAGGTGTTCTTTGAATTCCGGATCACGTAATGACATTGCTTGTTCGAAATCTTTGGCTTCGATTGCTGCTGCTACTGATTTTGTAATCTTCACGGCTTCAACTAATGGTTTGGAACAGATTTTATTTTCATCAATGGCAATTAATGGTGATGGCGTATCCGGAGTTAATTCCAAAACGGCTTTCACTGCTTCTACACCTTGTAATGTGGCGATGACTCTATCGAATGCCACGGCAGTACCACCTCTCTGAACATGGCCCAAAGTAGTTATTCTTGTATCTAATCCTAATCTGTCAACCAAAACATCTTTAACATCCTTGGCAGTAATTGGTTTTAATTCAGATGTGATGGCCCCCTCAGCAACAATAACAATGGTTTTCCTCTTACCCTTGGATCTATGCTTAGCTACGATTGTACACATTTGATCTTGCCAATCCTTGGAAGAAGATGGCTTTTCAGGGATGAGAATATAATCGGCACTAGTGGCAATACCGGCCATAAGCGCTAACCAACCACAATGTCTACCCATGACTTCAACGACAAAGGCACGAGAATGGGAACTTGCAGTGGCATCAATATAATCGATGGCCTTACAAATACGATCCAATGATGAATAACACCCAATAGTAGAATCAGTCGTGGCCATATCGTTATCAATGGAACCCACCATCCCACAAATATATAAATGTTTATGTCTTTCGTATTGATCGTCGGTGATTTCGCCCTTGGATTTCAATTCTTCAATCAATGATGGCCATTCAGCACGGAATAAATCGGCACCAGTTAAAGACCCATCACCACCACATACGATCAAAGCATCAATACCGGCCTCGATTAAATGTTTACAACCGTTCAATCTCCCCCATCGTTCTCTAAATTCTAAACAGCGCGCAGTACCGATATTGGTCCCACCTTCAGAAAGATATCCTCTAACATCCTGCCACTTCATTTCCTTGATATATTCCGGTCCTCCACGCACCAAACCTTCATATCCTTCCTTGATGGCGAACGCCTTACACCCACGGAAGATGGCGGCACGGACCACGGCTCTAACACTGGCGTTCATCCCGGGAGCGTCACCACCTGAGGTCATGATGGCGATGTTTCTCTTCTCGACCAAATTGTATTCAGCAACTGATTGGATCATCGATGTAGATTTCGACATGGAAAACGCACTGGCGGTCCCGGGGGCCGGTGCTTTCAAATGGGATTTTTGAAGTGGTGGTGAAACTGTTAATGGATTCGTACATGCTGTGAAACCTATGATGTAACCTAATGGATCAACACAATATACTTCATTGGGGAATAATTCATCGGGGGTGATTTGAATGGTATATTTATAAGTTTGCAAATTTTCAATCATGTTGATAAGATCTGGTACTTTAAGTACATAAATCACATCCAAGTTTCTCCAATCGGTAATATTCAATTGTGAAATGATTGATTGTTGCTTGTCATAGATGTCTTCATCAGATAAGCCTAATTTCAAATCTAATTTCAATTCAACGATTAATTTCCCATCATCATTGGTTAAATAGGTTATATTATCATTTTCGGAATGTAAGGTTAATGATAAGATGTTGGTATAGAAAAGGATGGCTTGGTTTAATGCGTTGGTTGTACCTGCTGTCAAACAAAGACATGAAATACCATTGACTACTGAGAGCATTGCTTTGTTGTTGTTGTTGTTCTCTTTCTCTCTTTCAATGTACTCTTTCTCTCTTAGGGGAGGTGATGTGATGAAAATTTCAGTTGGAAAACTCGAATTGAAAGGAAGAAATTTATGTTCAGTTATATAATGAAAAAGTTTCAAAGAAAACAGGTGAACCTCTGATATACACTCAATTGACGAGTCAGTGGGAACTTTTTTGAAACAATGACAAAGTGAAAGAGTGGAAGAAAGAAGAAAGTATCATCTGGTGATGGAGAGACAGAGAGAGAGATATGGGTATAAGCATCAGCGGAGTCAATGGAACCCCCAGTATGGTGGGGTCGTGTAATGTGGTACAAAAAATAGAAAAGTCCGAATTTTAATTTAATCCGGATGATTGTGATGCGAATGGTTTACTACTATGAACTCTATGTATATATATATACACTTAGTCTTTGTGTCAAGTAGTACTGTCAAAGTAAGGTGATTTCTTTTAATACTTTATTGATAAAAAAGTTGAATGTCAAAAAGGGTTCTCTCTCTCTATGGGGTTCATAACTATACTATGACCCTCATCTCTCCATTGTATCAGGTGATTAGGTTTAATTTCATAATCCTTTTCTTACAAAGTCACAACCATAGTTTAATAGGAAGTAATCTTAGAAGAATTAGAGAAAAAAATGTATGAAACACTTTATGGTTAATTTTTGTAAAAATCTTTCCCAACAATAATACTATTCCTCTAATAAAATTCTTCCGAGGTAATCTTACCCACATAAAGTCCGGGTTCTCCTAGACAGTCATCAGACAGGAAATGATACGCCATTGGGAAAAGTAGTCACATTGACGCAAATATAGATCATTAAGACAAATACAATTCTAAAGTTTCCGTTCAGTGAGGCAGGGATTCGCAAAGAACAAGAGATGCCAAATTCAGTGGAGATAAGGGATTTCTATTGTTATCGGATGCCTATATAATTTCCTATAAGTGGGTTTATCACTTGTTAATTAAATAAAAAAAAATTAGGATACATTGGTTTATCTTCCATGTGTAAACCAGACAACTTACTATTGATTCAGGTACTCCACATATGTCACTAAGAACTATGAAAACTTCGTTACGAACGAACATCTTAGAAGGCGGTTTAAAATATTGTTAATGTCAAAATAAATAGTATATCCTAAAACAGCAAAAAAGTGGATTAGGTTAACATCGGCTTCACCATTTTTAGATGACGTATAGTTGCTATATTGACATCACTAAGTTTAACTAAAACAATGTACAAAGCAACTGAAAGTATGCAACGGAAATATGCAACTGAACATATGCCTGAAAGTAGTATTGAATGGCAAGCTAAGTATAGAAATGTAATCTATATATAGAAGGACCCATATCGTTGTAGTTAAGGAACCATCTTCAATAACCAGTAGTTTCAATTTCAGAGATGTCTGTCATCCATTCACTTTGCTTGACAAGAGTATTGTTTAACTGGTGTCTCTCTCTCTCTCTATGTATTACTTAGAAGGGCGTGCAAATGAAAAAAGAAAAACAATAATGCATTGTGACGTCATTGTTTCTTTTTAATAAATGTCTCTCTCTTGCTGTATGTCGTCACTCACCCACAATGTCGTATCTAATATTAAAGTTTTAAAAAGTCTAAAAATACCCTTTACCATCTTTACTTAGTATCTCTACTACTAATTACAGCTGTTATTGTTGTTATACTGTACTTTACAACGTTACAGATACTCATCTTCCTTACTTCTTTCTCCACAAAGGTCTTTTTTAATTAACAGTTCAAGATTCCTCGTCCAACTAAGAAACAAAAGTTCAGTGAGAATCAAGATTCTCAGATGACTCCCGATATAACTACTACTACTAGTACCATTGATACTACAGTTACAGCTACAGCTACAGCTACAGCTACTCATTTACTCCCTCCCTCTGCTAGCCCATCAATTTCACTAGCCATTGAAAACACAATCCATCAAAAAGATGCTATGATTTCAGCATCAGATGAAATCCTTAAAATCTTAGAAGACCCCCAGTTCTTAGAGAAGGAGAATCAAGATATAAGAAATAAGCTTATGCAACATATAAGAAAACAAGATCTAGTAATCAATGATCTATGTAATGATTTGGAAACTTCAAGAACCGCCAATAAAGCCTTTAAGCAGGCCCTAAGTGAAATAGGTACTGTGGTTATATCAGTTGCCATGGGAGATTTATCTAAAAAGGTTGAAATTCATTCAGTTGAAAATGATCCTGAAATTTTAAAAGTGAAAATCACGATTAATACCATGATGGACCAATTACAAACTTTTGCCAGTGAAGTTACAAAAGTTGCCACTGAAGTTGCTAATGGTGAATTAGGTGGACAAGCCAAAAACGAAGGTTCGGTGGGGATTTGGAGAAGTTTAACTGATAATGTCAATATTATGGCTCTTAATTTAACTAATCAAGTTAGAGAAATTGCCGATGTTACACGTGCTGTTGCCAGAGGTGATTTATCTCGAAAAATTAATGTTCATGCCCAGGGGGAAATCTTACAATTACAAATGACAATTAATACTATGGTTGATCAATTGAGAACTTTTGCATTTGAGGTTTCAAAAGTTGCTCGTGATGTTGGTGTTTTGGGTATCTTGGGAGGTCAAGCATTAATTGAAAATGTTGAAGGTATTTGGAAAGAATTGACGGATAATGTAAATGCCATGGCTCTTAATTTAACTACTCAAGTTAGAAATATAGCTAATGTGACCACTGCAGTCGCTAAAGGTGATTTATCTAAAAAGGTTACTGCTGATTGTAAGGGGGAAATTTTAAGTTTAAAATTAACTATTAATCAAATGGTGGATAGATTACAAAATTTCGCATTAGAAGTAACTACATTATCTCGTGAAGTTGGTACGTTAGGTATTTTGGGTGGTCAAGCAAATGTTCAAGATGTTGAAGGTGCTTGGAAAGCAGTCACTGAAAATGTCAATTTAATGGCCACGAATTTAACTAATCAAGTTAGATCAATTGCTACCGTGACAACCGCGGTGGCTCATGGAGATTTATCTCAAAAAATCGATGTTCATGCCCAGGGAGAAATTTTACAATTGAAAAATACCATTAATAAAATGGTTGATTCATTACAATTATTTGCATTTGAAGTTTCAAAAGTGGCTCGTGATGTCGGTATAAATGGTAAATTAGGTATTCAAGCCCAAGTCAGTGATGTTGATGGACTTTGGAAAGAAATCACATCAAATGTCAATACTATGGCATCTAATTTGACTTCACAAGTTAGAGCATTTGCACAAATTACCGCCGCGGCAACTGATGGTGATTTCACGAGATTCATTACTGTGGAAGCATCGGGTGAAATGGATGCGTTGAAAACGAAAATTAATCAAATGGTGTTAAATTTACGTGAATCAATTCAAAGAAATACTGCGGCTAGAGAAGCCGCCGAATTGGCCAATAGTGCCAAATCGGAATTTTTGGCTAATATGTCTCATGAAATTCGTACTCCATTAAATGGTATTATTGGTATGACTCAATTATCACTTGAAACTGAATTAACTCAATATCAACGAGAAATGTTAAGTATTGTTCATAATTTGGCTAATTCATTGTTAACAATTATTGATGATATTTTAGATATTTCAAAAATTGAAGCTAATAGAATGACAGTTGAACAAATTGATTTTTCATTACGAGGTACTGTGTTTGGAGCCTTAAAGACCCTTGCTGTCAAGGCGATTGAAAAGAATTTAGATTTAACTTATCAATGTGATTCATCATTCCCAGATAATTTGATTGGTGATTCATTTAGATTAAGACAGGTTATACTTAATTTGGCTGGAAATGCAATTAAATTTACCAAAAAGGGGAAAGTTAGTGTTAGTGTTAAGAAATCAAGTCAACAAGCACACGAAGGTGGCAGTGGTGGTGGCAGTGGTGGCAGCGACGATGGTAATAAATTATTATTAGAAATTTGTGTTAGTGATACAGGAATTGGAATTGAAAAGGATAAATTAGGATTAATTTTTGATACTTTTTGTCAAGCTGATGGATCAACAACAAGAAAATTTGGTGGAACAGGTTTAGGACTTTCAATTTCAAAACAATTAATCCATTTAATGGGGGGTGAAATTTGGGTTACATCAGAATATGGAATTGGATCAAATTTTTATTTTACTGTTTGCGTATCACCTTCCAATATTAGATATACTCGACAAACTGAGCAATTGCTACCATTTAGTGGTCATTATATCCTATTTGTATCATTCCAACATACCGATCAAGAATTGTTGGAAATAAAACAAAATATAATTGAATTGGGTCTTAATCCAGATATCGTTCATGAAATTGAAGATGCAAATTTAACTGACCCCAATAAATATGATATTATCATGATTGACTCATTGGAAACCGCTAAAAAATTACGATTATTAACCGAAGTGAAATATATTCCATTAGTATTAGTTCATCATTCCATACCTGAATTAAATATGAGAGTATGTATTGATTTAGGGATTTCATCATATGGTAATACCCCATGTACGATAACTGATTTAGCCAGTGCAATAATCCCGGCATTAGAATCAAGATCAATATCACAAAATTCCGATGAATCAGTAAGTTATAGAATTTTATTAGCAGAAGATAATCTTGTGAATCAGAAATTGGCCGTTAGAATCTTAGAAAAGCAAGGTCATCAAGTTGAAGTTGTCGAGAATGGATTAGAAGCCTATGAAGCAATAACCAAGAGTCGGTATGATGTTGTCTTGATGGATGTTCAAATGCCAGTAATGGGAGGATTTGAAGCCACGGAGAAAATCCGTCAATGGGAAAAGAAATCAAATCCAATTGATTGTTTAAGTTTAAGAACTCCAATTATTGCCTTGACTGCTCATGCAATGTTAGGTGATCGTGAAAAATCATTGGCTAAGGGGATGGATGATTATGTTTCAAAACCTTTAAAACCAAAATTATTAATGCAAACTATAAATAAATGTATTCATCATATTAATCAATTGAAAGAATTATCAAAGCAGAATAATAGTAATCGTTCATCGAATTTTGCCAGAAATTTAAAGGGTAACATCACCAATAATACCAATAATACTAATAATACCAACGGTGACGATTCATTGTTATTGAACAGTATGAATAATGGTGGTGGTGTTGGTTCAAATGCGGGTTTTATTAGTGATATGGGAAGTGGTAGACTGAGTCCAGCTATAAGAAAAGCAAACACCAGTGAGTATATACCTGTTAATCGTGGTGTTGGTAGTGGTAGTGGTGGTGGTGTCGGTACTAGTGGGTCAAGACCGTCGAATAATAGATCATTAACTGAGAGTTCAGTTACATTTAGTAGTCCAAAGATTACTGAAATTCATGATGGGGATGAAATGGATTTGGATTCTCCCTTGAATGAAGATTAATTTTGTGTTGTTATATATATTGTGTGTGCTATATAAGTTATGTATTATAAAATCAAGCATTATAAATTATTGAGAAATGTAAGTATTCTTGGTATGATGTTTTGATGACCGAAAGATAACTCTATTGGTTACTGCAAGATTTTCTAGAAACGAGAACCCCATCAACTGTACACCTCTATTCCAATTTGTTATCTCATCTTTCATGCCAAGATAATTAAATCCAAAGGAACCTTTTTCTCAAACCCCATACAAATTTTCGCAATCAAAATAATGTCATGGTAGGGGAAACCTTGTGGGTTGTAAATAACCCCACCTTCCAAGTTAAGACATATTATAGTTTACTGTAAGAGTTGGTGTCTACACCTGGTGAACGAGCTGTAATCGAAGTACTTGTAAACAATAATAATATAGAGATAGAAAACAAAAAATACATGTTATATAGTATTTGCAACAAAAGAAAGTATTGGAACCAATAAACCTCTTCTATCCTCCTTGGGAATGGTACTTATCAAGCAATAACCAATCCATTCCAAATTTTATAGCCGGGAAACAGATCCGAGGTTGAAACACTGCTCTTTAGTTACCTCAGTAAGTCACGCATAAGATTCACCACATTTAGGAACTTTGTATAGGTTACATGTTCCTTCAAATTTACCTTAATCTTATCTCCAGCCTTTTCTACTTTTGGAATAATTTCTACTTCATAAAGTTTGGGACAATTATTCCTAACTTCATTAATAATT
>LQHL01001850.1:15597-53996 GCA_001655755.1 Hemisphaericaspora haegerdaliae
ATAAAATTTTTTTTGACAGTACGATGGGATTAGTAATATTTATACACTAACATTATCAACACTATACAAGTGAAAAAAAGATTTATGAAAAAATTTTTTTCATTTGACTTTTCTGTTTCGATGAGCTTCTTTGCAGCAATACATTATTTTTTTTAATGTGCGACTACTATACAAAAGTACACACTAGATCAGAGTCACTTGCACTCACATTTGTAATACATTACAAATTGTTGCAAATGGATCTTTACGCGTTACGCAAGCTAGAGAGAGAAACTTATAATTTGTTAGAATATACAGTGAAGAAGAATAGCTCTTTCGTTTTCAATACATTTGAGGAGTATTTCCCTCAAATAAATGCTTCTCTCTACTTTCAATACAAATGACATTTGCTTGAAAGAACTCTCAGCCATTTTCTTTGACCCGATGATCCATGAAATAGGAGACCTCAAAAAGACGTCTTTCACAAGAAGAGCAGGAAAAAAAATCAAGCTTGAAGGCAGAGAAAGTCGGACAACATTTCTATCTGAGAAAAGAACGGAAAACGTTTATACACAAAAAACATCAGTAGGCCGATAATCAGATCCACCTCCAAATATACAGAATAAATAGTAGCTTGAAGAAAAAGTCTCAGTAATCGTCAATACAAAATCTATAACTAAGTTAGTAAAAATATTTCATCAAAAAAGTTGAATTATAGCTGTTTCTGGTTAGAAAAGATGATAGTTAAATCAGTGTAGCGGTTCTTTCTTAGATCTTTCATGGAAAATGGTTCAAGAATTGCAAATCGAGGAAGTGTTCTCATCATCTAAATAATCTTTTCAAATTGAAAAGCCTATGTTTGTTGAAATGTACATACTTTTGACATTGAAGAAAAGATGAAAGAATTGTGATGAGAA
The DNA here is from genome assembly GCA_001655755.1 of Hemisphaericaspora haegerdaliae. Classification (NCBI taxonomy): domain Eukaryota; kingdom Fungi; phylum Ascomycota; class Pichiomycetes; order Serinales; family Debaryomycetaceae; genus Hemisphaericaspora; species Hemisphaericaspora haegerdaliae. The sequence goes on from LQHL01001850.1 coordinate 16,494, forward strand.
TTTTTTGACAGTTTACTTTTTTTTTGTATGGATAATCAACATGCATTCCGGGTAATGAATTTTGCAGCAATTGAACCTAACTCCAGTATGAATGCAATACTACAATTTTTAAAGTCAAATAAATGGATATATTGTACATATGTTCCTTTCTCTGAAATGCTTCAATCTCCTTATTTTGCAATCCTAAACCACGGTATATACTCCCATTTTTTTCTGGAAACCATTAGAACGTATCTTCCCTATACATGGTCGTTTTCTTTCTAATCCACCTCGTAAATGCCCTTTCATGTTTCACTATTATAGTGAATGAATTAATAGGACTTAGCATTTGTATTCCAAGACAACAGACATGGATAATTTCCATTCTCTCAAAGACTGTGATTTCAAGCTTGTTTTCCAACAAGGGTGGTTTACGACGAACTAGAGAAACATTCAACATGCGTTGATCAACATGAATCTCTTGAGAAAAGCACTGAGATAATATAAAGTTGGTCTTGTCCCCCCTCTATGCTCATACCCCGCTACCCAAGGAGGTTCCCTTTAGTAAAAGAGAAAATCACATATAACAATGGTATATTGTATATGAATAACGCAAACTAAACAAAAATAAAAAAACAATACTACTATATATATACTTAAACAAATATAAAAAAAACCTTTTGTTCACTAGGGAAACATATTGTACTTTCACAACGATTTTCAGTAGATGGAATACTTCTAAAATCTTATTAATCATCCTCTTTCATCGCACTATCCTCTTTTGTTCCATCATCTGCTACTTCTCCTCCTTTGTTTGTCTGTGCTTGTTGTTGTTGTTGTTGTTGTTCTAGTTGTTGTTTTTCTTTAATCTTCTTTACGTATTCTTCAATACGTTTCCAACCTTCCTTTCTGGCGATTTCTCTTTCAGTTTGTTCCATTAGGGATTGATGATACAATACAGTGCAATGATCATATAAGATAGGATTATGGTCCATGAAAACCTTCAATGCTCCATATGCCAAGGAATGAATGCTTCTATTCCAGTTTGATGTTGCAGAATTGTGCTGTAAGAGGCCAGATGGATCATCTCCATATCCACCGGCTCCGTACTCGTCCATATTGGCAGCATTAGTATTATGCATTGAATTGAACAGATCATAGTACTCTTCATCGGTCAATTCATTACCATTTAGATCGGTATGTGTATGTATATGTTCCTGGTTTGGAGACTGGTTATTATTGCCATTGTTTTTATTTATGGATGCATGTACATGGAAAATGTTATAATGCGGATGATTTGGATCATTGGAACTTGGGATTATACCTTGTTGCAAATCTTGTAAAACTAACCCATTATCAATTAAGTTACCGTTGGCGTCGGTAGTTGCAGTTGGATGTTGGGTTAATTTTTGTTGCATAATACCATTTTCAATCCCTGGTTGAGTAGCATTGGTTAATTCATATAATGAAGCAAAAATAATCGGTAATACAACTTCGGCATTTTCAGTGATCAAAGTCAAGAAATATTCATTTGACCAATAACATAAAACCTTTTCGCTGACTTGGAAATGTGGAGAACTTATACATTTCGCCAATTGGGCAAAAAGGGGGATTTGAATTTTCACAAATTCATTGGGTTCCATAACTTCGAATATATCTTCAATTTCATTCAAGAACATCACTTCTTTTGGACTGTTGATTTTTGGCCAATAACGTAACAATCCCATTATAACATCTTCAGTTAATGATGGGTCCTTTTCTAAGAATTGAACTATGCAATAAGCTAATTGTGGATGGTATAAAGATAAACTCTTAACTTTGTGCAATGGCATTAAAACACGAACCAAAAATATTTTATGTTCTTCTTTCAAAGGTAACGCAAACCCATTAATAATTGATCCCAAAATTTCTAACAATTCACCAATACCATTAAATCTTTCAGTTTCATAAACAAATTGTAGAAAGACATTATTTATCGATTTTCTAATAAAACTTCTTAAACTTAAAAATTTCCCATAAATACGATGTAATGTTGTCTTTAAGCAATCACGTTCTCTTGGATCTTCACTATCAAACAATTCCAAAATTCTTAAAATAAACTCATGATCAATATATTGTTTGGCTATTTGATGTTGGAAATCAGGCAGTTCGACAAATCTCAAAAAGAACTCATAAATGGCTTGCATATGTGGCCAAGCCAATTCACTGACTGGCTCATCTTCATCGGGGTCGTATAGTTCCCCAACGGGGTTGACTGGTGGTGGAATAGGACGGAAAAGATTCTTCTTGAACATATTAACTACATGTTTGTACATTTCGTCAGTATAGGTGAATCTGTTATTTGATATGAACGCAATCAATTCTTGCAATGTTATTCTTTTGATCTCTTTACCCCTAATGTCAAATGTTGGATCACCAAAATCAAACATTACATTACATTGGTCAATTTTTTGTATAAATAAAGGTATTTGGTCTTCTGGCAATACTTCATCGAAATTTGGTAATTTTACTATTTCATGATATCTATCGGAACTTGGAGGTTCAAATCTTGATGAAGAATGCCTCTTTGGAGTTATAATCAAGTCAATATCAATGGTTTCCTTATTTGGAGACGAAATATTTGGAGTCAATTGGAAATGGGTCTGTGCCCCTTGTTGACTATGATGCGCCTTACCAATATCAAATGATCCAGGTGATGTAGGATGCGCAGCAGTTGCTGCGATAGTAGATGAAGAAGTTAACGGGGAAGTAGCAGTAGGTGTGAAAGGCAATGCTTGCTGTCCTATGTTAGAAACTCCATTGAATGTGCTGTTTCCCGGTACAACCATAGGTTTATTTGTCCCCAATACCGTATGGACCATTGACGTTGAAGCTTGCTGAGTGGGAGCTCCAAAGACGCTGGTAGAATTTTCATCATTTACAAGTATCCTTGGTGATTCTTGAGTTGGCAGACCCTGTGGTGATGATGACATTGTGCTAATGGAAGATTTTGAAGAACTGTTTGCACTGCTATTTCTTGAAAGAGTTGGAGGAGCAGGATTAGCGTTGGATCCTTTCAATGGAGAAGATGTTGATGAACTTGATAACAAGTTCTTGGAACTATTGCTGCCTGAACTTGCGCTTGGAGACGACAGCCTTTTATCCTTTTCCTTTTCTGATTTCTTTTCTGATTTCTTGCTTGAAGATTGACTTTTGTTTCGGGTGAGTCTATTCTTGAAACCTTTCATCATTTTGGAACATACAAGTTATGAGATATAATTTTATATTAATCTGAGGAGGGATAGAACAGGTTAATCAGTAAATAATTATTTGATTTCCAATTTCTTTGGGTATATCCTTTGTTTGAATAAATCGCAACTGAATTTGAATGTGTGGTAAAAAAAAATGTATGAGGATTAATAAAATGAATTGAAAAAGGTTTGGTTGTATAAATGTCTAATAACTTTGGTAGATGGAATATCGTTTGTAACTATGATTAAAAGGGTTTGTTAATGGTCTCTAGTTAAATCTCTCTGATTGATAGGGGGTTATACCGGAAGTTATAAGTGTATCAAAATTGTATGGGGTTGAGAATTGGTGTTGGACGGGTGTTTTTTTCGTATTGAACAAATTTGGCAAACAGTGAGAAAAGTGTCTGTTGATTTTAGAGGACTGCATATAGGATTCACTCTCTTTCTGGTGGTGTTGAATTTTTTATTATTATTAGTATTATTATTATTGTTTACTTCTCTTCACTTTGAAAGAGACGTTACACAAAGAATAAATGTAAGTCACACAAACCTATCTACGGGCATAGTTACGTAATTTTACTTGATTCGAAGGTTATCTTGACTTTAAAGTTAGGAATATATTTCATGACAAATTTCTAAGAATGACAACTTATGGCAGGTTTATTTCTCTCATTGTCCCCCAGTACAAAAATTAGGCTCGGAATGATTCACCCATTCTCAATCCGTCAGTAACAATAATAATTAGTCCAGCTTTTGCTCAGGAGACATTAGATTTTTTTTCACCAAGGCGCACACACACACACACAAACTAATACAAAAATTTGTTTGCTACCAGTTGATGGATTGTACAATGTGGTTTTGGCATTAAAGTAGTATATTGATGTGTCAAAATCGTCTAATGGAAAGTTATCCTTTTAATAGTGTTCTCATATACTCATTGGTACAGTTTATTCTAATCAAAAGAGGAAGATTCAAAAAAGTATCTTAGCAATTATTCATATATTTTTAGGTTCATTTATATTAAATTTTGCATCTTTTTCACCCAGATTATAAATCCAATCTTCACACACTACAATTTAAACTATATATGACAAACCCAAATTTTAACAAAATCAAACGTTAAATAATCTATTTACTATGCATGATATAACTTAAATAAGTGTTCCAACCTATACTTATAATGTTAACCGCAAACAATCGAAATTGAACAGGAATTAAATAAAAATTAAACCATTGGAAAATCGGCCACACCAACCAATTACCTTTGAGAGTAATCCACCAACTTGTTTCAAATTTATCAATTATATTCTCAACTATTGGTTGCTTGTTCTCCAATATTGTCATAGAAGAATAATACAAAGGAATACCAATAAAAGGGGCGAATATCAATTGATCAACAGAAACTCTCAAGAGAGTAGCAATTGTCTTTTCACGTGTTTTACCTACTCCCTTGAACGGCAGTTTTATCTTGGTGTTTAAAATTTTATACCATTTATCACCAATAGGAGCAAATATTATCGACCCATATATTATCGCTCTTAAGTTTCTATAATAATCAAATGCGTCATTGGGATCTTGAGGGAAAAAAGTTTGAGCAATGAAATCCCCAGAACCTAATAGAAACCCAGTACTTATCATATTAGTAGCCAATGGACGCTTCAAAAGTAATTGGTTGTATTTCGCAAATATACTAGCCATAGTTGGGTTTCTTACTAGGTCTTTTCAATTAGGATTCGTTTTCTATAAGGGGTGAAGCAAATCGATTAAGTTTGGTTAGGGATAATTCCAGTTTTGGTTATTTAACCTCATCCGTTTTTTTTACAGGAGTAACCCTAATTTGGGTCCCACACGACTGTAACGGTTTTTTTTCCCATTGATAAGCTTAATCATAAACCATTGTGATTTCCTGTTGATCATCTTCAATATCAACCAACTCTTCAAACTTATGTCCACTTCCTTTCCCGTGCCCCTTTGTATTATGTACAAAACTTAAGAAAGCATTCCAACCGGTAGCCCAAATATTCAGACAAACAATTCTAAGATGGACTGGAATAAAATAAAGATTGAATAATTGGAATCCTGGCCACACAGTCCAACTGGCTTTCAAAACATTCCACCAGTTATTTTCTAATTTCTGTCTTACAAGCTGGAGTGGATCCTCATGCATGGCCAAAGTAACCATGACTGTGTTGTACAACGGGATCCATACAAACCCAGGAAATATTAATTGATCCAACCCTAATCTGAATACAGTGTCGTAAAAATGGAGTCTTTTTCTCAATCGTGGAGTTTCATGCATTTTATTTCTCCTAAACACTGTGATGAATGGATTTTTGATATTCGGCAAGGTTTTCCCATGCCACATTACACTTATAGGAGCAAATACCAAGGAGCCATAGATCATAGCTCTTAGTGTTCTAGGATACGTATATTCAGATACAGTGTCCACTTCCCTAGTATCACCTCTTTCAGTTACTTCTGTATGTATGGTTCTATGTGGGAAAAAATGTTGAGCTATTACATCACCCAACCCAAAGAATCCCCCCGTCGTAACCATATTGGTACGGAAGGGGTATTTTCTGAGTAGGTTGTTGTATTTATGGAATATTGTAGGCATGTTTAGGCAACGGTGGTTCCTGCTCTTGTATGAGTAATTGCAAATGATTCAAAAAAAGAAGGAAAAAAAGAAAAGAATTTTTCGTATGATTTTAGGTTTCTTTTATTTTTTGTTTTTTTTGCTTTTCCGACCTCCGGACTCCGGACTCCGGGCTCAGGTTATCACTACAAATTTCTTTTAATACCACATTGCTAAGACATAATTTGGTACTGCACTTCACACCGTTACAATCCTATAATTAGACACCAAACGTTTCACTGTTACGGTTACCGTATTTGAATGTTGATAAGATAAGTTCTTTACACGTAGTCTATAACTTTTGTTGAAAGAAAATGACGTCAGCTTTACTATGTTCTTTTTGATTAGGAATACTCAATGTTAAACAATACTTCGTATAGATGGACTTTATAGCAAAATTGCTTACAAAAGATGCCAAGTATGAGTTTCTTTTGTAAAGTATATGAGGTCTCCACCCATATTTTAGAATCAAAGAACACGATCATTTCTTCTTAGAGTGTTGGTTCTACAAGAGAATTAAATATTCAACACACGAGGTCATATATATTGGCTTTATCGTCATTGACATAGCTGAACATAATTACAGTAAAGAAATTGAATCGCAAAATCTTTATTGAATCCAGCATTTCATCGCTAGTGTGATACAACCCATATTGAAAAATGGGCATAATCACTTGATTCCGATTTAATCTCCTAACGTATCTATGTGAACAAAACCATGGAAAATACAACTGAGATTCTTAGGTTACCTAGAGAAAGGTGATTGGATCCTTTTACCAGAGTGCCAATCCTAGAACACTACTGATCACTTTAACATACATGAACCGACGAGAAGAAACATTGGTGTAGAATTGGCAATGTATACGCAAGGCATATATCACAATATCCAACAAATAAATCTACACTTTTGTGATCTTCATTAAACTTAAAGTTTAAGCAAGCACTCTGTGTTTTGTGTGTTTATACCCGAATAGTTCAAAGTCACTTATCGTGTTGAAACTGAATTTTTTTTGTAAAAGATCAGGTTGCTGGGGTTTGTCTATAGGTCCACCTGGATAAAGAGTAATCGAACATGGTCAACAATACTAACAAATTAGCATTTTAATTCACTTGTCAGACTAGTTACTTGAAAGAGTAATTTGTATAATGTATTCTATTTTGGTAGCGCGTATTTTTCTAGAAGGCTAGTGGGGTTATTGGTGGTGGGGTTACATTTGATCTAAATATTTTCAGAATCATATTAAACTTTTTCACTCCCTAGGAGACAAACCATAAGTATAAAAGGATCTCAGTCAGTCGCTTTTAAAATATTTGGAAGTTTATTAGAATTCATCAAAAATTGTCAGAAGAAAGCCAACGAATAATGTCATCAACATCAGTTTTAGTTTCTGGAGCATCAGGGTTCATTGCTCAACACATTGTCAAACAATTACTTGAAAAAGGATACAAAGTCGTCGGCTCGGTTAGATCGAAAGAAAAAGGTGACTGGTTGAAGTCAATCGTTAATTCGGAAAATTTTTCCTATGAGATTGTTCCTGATATCGCAATTGAAGGGGCATTCGATGAAGCCTTGAAGAAACACCCAGAAGTGACCGTTTTCATTCATCCTGCTTCTCCAGTAATTTTTGTCGCTGAAGATGTCGAGAATGAAATCTTACAACCTGCTATCAGAGGAACGAGAAACGCCCTTGCTTCAATTTCAGCCCATGCTCCTCAAATCGAAAATGTGGTTGTTACATCATCTATTGTCTCGATTTTTGAACACGGAAAGAGCACTCCTGGAAAGGTTCTTACAGAAGAAGACTGGAGTCCAATTACATATGAAGAAAGTTTGCAACATCCAGGTGCTGCATACTTTGGTTCCAAAAAGTTTGCCGAGTTGGCAGCTTGGGATTTTGTTAAAGAAAACAAACCAAACTTCAAAATCTCGTTTGTTTTGCCACTGTACGTATTTGGACCTCAAGCATACACTCTCGAGAATAAAAGCCAACTAAATGCTTCTTCCCAAATCATTAATGGGCTTTTAAACTTGAGTCAAGAAGACCAAATTCCAGAACTTGTTGGACTTTGTATTGATGTGAGAAATGTGGCCAAGGCTCATATTAAAGCTTTTGAAGACGCAAGGGCTATTAACCAGAGATTAATTTTGGTAGGTGATGTCTTCACCAACGAACGAATTGCACATATAATCCATGAAAACTTTCCAGATCATGCAGGTCCAAAGGGAGATTTAGCAAAGCATGCCGAACAAGCAAAGAAAGCTCAAAATGTTGACTCAACAAATTCCAAAAATATTCTTGGCTTTGATTTCATTCCTCTCGAACAAACTGTTGTTGATTCCGTGAAGCAAATCTTTTCTGTCGAGTAACGGGAATCAATTGTTGATGTGTGAAAATACTATTCTATACTTCTAACCCCAAAACTACCTTGTTTTGCTAATGGATGCAAGTGTACCCTATTTCAAACTAATATGATTCAATAATGTGTGTATTTAGCGTATATAGTCCTGGTGGAATTGAATTCTTATGATATGTAGTGTAAATGGCACCTATGGGGCGCCTTTATTTAGTAGTCGTTCCTTTTGCTAATGGGAAATGCAAGCAATGTTAGAAAAAGAAAAGTCTACTCTGCCAAGTGGTATACTCTAATATACCACAGGAATGAAGTCGGGTTTCCAAGTTAGGAAAGTTCGGGAATTAGATAATGATGCCAAGGAAATTCATTTATCAGATTATTTGCAATTTACTCCAAAAGAGAAAAAGTGACAACTACAGAGCAATCCCTATGGTTAGTATAACTTTTATGGAATAGTTTATAGCGGTGTATTGAGTTGATAGTGATTTGTTGGTCATATACTTCATCTGAAACCACAACATCTCAAGCACTATACGTCATTTCTATTACAAGCCATCGATAATTATGTTACCTGACATATCCTTCTTGCAAGTCACTATATGAGTTCTCTCAGAGCCGTAGGGAAACTAATTGCTTCAAACGGTCACATCGGTACATCCTCTGGTTGAAATTTCAAGTATGTTATGCTGAAGATATCGATGACATCGTTACTTTTGATCAAGTCTTACAAGTAAACACCAATAAAGCTTATTTCTCATGTATCACATCTCTGTGCAAATTTGATATCAATGACATCCAACACCAAGAATATCTATTGGAAAGCCTGGATAGGATGAAGAATTAAAAAACGAATCTTACAGATAACTCGGAGACTGTGATTATTGTATATGATATGAACCGTCATTCCGCTTAAAAAATGACTAGTATATACAGTTGAACAAATCGTTTACATGAATTAAGAATGGTTGCAAAGGAATTCAATTTGAGATAATAAAGGGTTCAAAAAAAAAATCCGAAAAGAAAATGAAAGGAAATATACCTTGAAAAGGATGGGGCAATTAAGGTGAATATCAAGGTCCAGCAAGACTGAATTTTGGAGTATTACGAAGTGTGGGGTGTTATATTTGCATTCAACTGTAGTAATTTATTTGCAAAAGACTTTTAAAATAAATCATTTCCCCTGCCATAAAGAAACAAGACATAATTGGTTCACGTTGCAAAGTATTTTTCTGGCATCGATGGTATAAATTCAATGATGAATATTTGTTTACAGTTTCTACAGTTGGAAATGGATGACCTTTTCAAACTGGAAGCTGATAGCAATTTGTAAAGGGAAATCACATATTCATTATTAAATAATATAGAAAGGATTTAACTTCTGCATATAGATTTTTTTACTCATGGCATTAAGGATAAGAATGACCCCTAAACTAAGCGAGATAGCGCAGGTTCCAGTCCAATAAAAACAATAAATGAAGGTTATGCTGCTCGCTACCAATTACATTCTCGGTCGCTTAGGAGCCTGTTCCGTTAAAAGTAGCTTCAAAATAGTAGTGCATCCGGTTCCATATAGTATACCCTCAAATGTTGCTCCCATTAGACCGAGGGATATATTATTTTCTTTTTCAATACACACCATTTATTCATTAGATTTTCTACATATTTCTGTACTAAATAATGACGGCGATTTGGATGTGGAATGTGGCGAGGCAAACTGTATGCGTAATCAATCCAAATAGAAAAAAAAGTGGAGCAACAAATATACGGCAAACCGGTCACCAAACAATGAAACGATTTGTGTTAAGGACTACCCGCCATCCAGTAAATAAGTACAATTAGCAATTAGAAGGATGTCCGAACTTAAATACAGTAGCCCTTGGAATTACGATTGTTCACAACGGCACAATACACGAAGCATGTGAAATTAGACACAATGCACGACCTAATTACACCAGCAACATTTTTTTTTTTGTGGTTTCTTCTCTCTATTTGGTTCCGCCCCCTTTTTCCTTCTTTTGCAAGTAAGCTCATTCTTTTTGTTCACATTTATTCTTTCTTTATTGGTACTAGTAAAAAAGAGTAAATCCATTGACTCAATTGTAAACGTATAACGATATAGTAACAATGCACAGAACATACTCATTAAGATCTCAGAGAGCTCCAACTGCTTCTCAATTGCAATCCCCACCTCCTCCACCATCATCCACCAAATCCAAGTTTTTTGGTAAAGGGTCAATCACCCATTCCTTCCGTAAGCAAGCTGCAGGGGCAATGGGTCCTGAATTAGCTCGTAAGTTGGCTATTTTGATTAAAATGGAAAAGAATTTGATGAGGTCTATTGAAATTACTGCCAGAGAACGTAAAGATGTTGCTAAGCAATTATCTATTTGGGGTGAATCCAATGATGATGATATTAGTGATATCACCGATAAATTGGGTGTCTTAATCTATGAAATTGGTGAATTAGAAGATCAATTCATTGATAGATATGATCAATACAGAATTACTTTGAAATCTATTAGAGATATTGAAGGAAGTGTTCAACCTTCAAGAGAACGTAAGCAAAAGATTACTGACCAGATTGCTTATTTGAAGTATAAGGATCCACAATCCCCAAAGATTAATGTTTTGGAACAAGAATTAGTTAGAGCAGAAGCTGAATCTTTAGTAGCAGAAGCCCAATTATCTAACATCACTCGTGAAAAATTAAAGACTGCATTCAATTATCAATTTGATTCAATTAGAGAACATTCTGAAAAGATTGCTCTTATTGCTGGTTATGGTAAAGCATTATTGGAATTATTGGATGAAAGTCCAGTTACTCCAGGTGAAACTAGACCAGCCTATGATGGATACGAAGCATCTAAGCAAATCATTATTGATGCCGAAAATGCTTTAGCTTCTTGGACTTTTGACTCTGCTGCAGTTAGACCAACTCTTTCATTGGCTGCTGGCGATGAAGAAGAAATTTACGATGACGATGAAGCTTTGGCTAACGAAGCTGAAAATTTAAGAGTAACTGAAGAAGAATGGAATAAGGCTGAAGGTAACCTTGCCACTGCTTAAGGTGAGTGATAAGTCCGACTTATTTTCAAAAAAAAAGAAACATCTTATATGTTTAATCTTTCCATTTAATTCTGATAGTTGTTTGTATAATCTTTTTATTGATAGCTTTTCCTTTTTTATATTCACAAGTAATTTTTAATACCATGATTATTTGAAACTTGAAGATATTCAAAGAAAGCCACTATTTGTGTATTCTATCACCTTAAAGGATTTGGTCAACAGAATTGTGGTGCCATGTTCCATCAGAAGTAGAAATGCCAATTTTTGTGCATATTGCTCTGCTTGTCTTTGCAGACGATGTGGTTCAGCCTAAAAATAGAATGCCATGAACAAACCTTACACAAAAACGCGAAAACTAATTTCCATTGATTATATACAGGAACATCGATCATTACAAAACAATAGTGAAGAAAACCTTCTTTTACAAGAGAATAATTAGGGAAGAAATAAACCAGATTAGATTTAAAGCTTCCAATTCCAGATATACCGTTATTCTCTAGTTCTAATCTTTGAGTTTGAAATTCCCTAACGTTTGTATACTTTCGTTTTCATACTACATACATGGTTACAAGATTCTTTGAGTTTCACACGATCACCTGAATTGGAACGCGAAAATTCAATTTGTTTTGGTTTTCCTGCAACAACTTTCATAACCAGTAGACCGGGGGATGGGGGTGGGGAGATGATCAAAAGAGTAAGATTTTATCTCTACTCTCCCGTCTCATGTTACAGTTGCGGTAAAACCATTCAATCCCCCGTGCATGTTGCAAATTCTTTGGCTATATAATTTCTTTTTCTAAATCTGTGTCAATTGAAATTGCACTATAATTTTCATTGTTACAAATCTCACTTTGTTGATTCTCCTTAAGTAAACTAACAAAAAGAAAAACAAAAGGATCAAGGACAAATTTTTTTTTAATACTCTTACACTCTCCGTAACAAAAACAAGTAAGGTACACTCACAATCTATCTATATGTTCATTTAGTAGTGTATCTGTTGTTAATTTATTCATCACTTTCTTTTCCTTTCATTATTCGGAAATAATTATCCAACAAATCTATAAGTTCTGGTCCCGAAAGTTCTTTAGCGCAACTTCATAACAAATCAGATCAGAAATACACACTAATTACATTCCCTTCAGACACATTGTAGAAGATGTCGGATGACTTTCTTCATTCCTCCCCTTCAAGGATAGATCCATTATTGTATGCCTATTCAGAGGAAAGCAAGTCAAACAAAAAACCGTTGTCAGTCACACATACACCGGCTCCAAAGAAGACAGCACCAAGCATACAATTAGGGAAATCAACCTCCACACAGCAATCGTTGACTCTGCTGCAGAATAACCAAAATCAGCAACTGGGTCAACTGGCACCAAGCATTGCATTTCCACCTTCTGCCTCGAAGTTTTACTCACAACAAACAAACTTAACAGGTTGGACTCCATTAATTTCAAAGACATATTTCAATGAACAATTACTATCATTTAATTCGACACCCAATAACAACAAACTATTCCTATCACAAATGGGGAATTCGCTCTCCGTGAATGAGCTCATGGATTATCAGAACCTATCATTGACCCCATTCTTTAATCAACAAACCAACACATCCTCGGCAAACAGTGTACAGAATCAATTAAATAGTCTAACTCCTTTCCATGAGAAGACTTTGCATTTATCTGACTTCTTCATGGAATCGCCCCTTTCTGCAACCGGTAATACTCCAATTAAAGATTTACAAACTATAACTCCTTCAAAGTTTAAGATTGCAAGTAACAATAACAGCTCCCAAAAGAAACTAATGCAAGATCCAAGCAAGGCAGGTAAAAGGTCTATTACACAAGTGGATACCCCGCCGAGAAAACCTCACAAGCTTTCTATAACTACAAAAGCAACCAAAGATGACACTGATGATGACGACGAAGATGAAGATCAAGAAGACGAGGAACAAGATAACACGGACTCTAAGAAATATTATTTGCAAACACCGTCCAAGACCGCATTGTCTGACATTACCAACAGATCACCAATAAAATTTCGGACACCCGCTAAGCAGCAACTACATGTGGCCAGTTCACCAACCACAATCATTCTTTCAGATGAAGATGAATTACTGGGGAAAAAGAATCGAGAGAAAGATATCACAAGCCCAACACCTAAATCGGTTCCCGTGAAACTTGAGCCATTAATGGGAGTATTCACAGAGCGTCTGCAGCTACAACAAGCACAACACCTGCAATCATCTACAAGTTCAAAATCGAAATCCAAGCCAAGAGCTTCTAGACATTCTACAGGAAACGCTGAGCCAAAACCTCAGCAAAACAAAGCAAAGATGAAGGCTGGTATGAATAAATTTCAAATCATTTTCACGGATGTTCACACACTCATGAATAGTAAGCCTAGCAAGAAGAAACCAAAGGATCATGAACAATCCAGTCATACGCTGTCATCATCTCAAAACAAATCTTCGACATTATTGCATCCCCCGCAGCCACCCCCACCAACACAACAAACACTCGACCACTCCATAAACTTGACAAAGGATCATAGCATACTTTCGTCGCATAATACAAATACTTCTCATGTAACTGACCATACCTCTTTTGAGGGCCTGACTCCCAATGAGAAGTTTTTCTTGGACAAGGTTTTCGAGAAACAATCACCAAGTATGTTTGGTTACTACAATCAACAACAATATGGTTCAAATATCATGCCACCTCCAAAACAACAGCAGTCATTGCAGGTAGCCAATCATCCGATGGTGGGGGCAATTTCATCCGGGATGATAATGATGTCGACACCACTGCATCTGGGCGTGGTATACAATTCTGGGATGTACTACGATAGCGGATCACCGTCTGATGGGATAGATTCAAAAGGATATATGCCTCTACCACCTTCGACTCGGATGGAAGAAAGAGTGCGAGGTTCCGAGGAAGGAACCAGTACAGGCGTAGGACAGGGATTCAGACATGGCTTTGATATTCTGGGTTAGAAATGGACACTTTTTTATAAGCAATTAGCACTTGTTTGACAATTTTTTAGAACTTTTGTTATTCTTCAATTCATTTTATATTTATACTTCTTAATGTACACTATTGACAGTTCTATATAACATCCATTGGTTGAATGAAGTTTGATTTAGTTTGTAATTACATAAAAGGGACTATACGTTTGGAGGTAACATCAATGCACCAATTACATGTGGTCTTTCGGTGCTCAACAAATCAAATACATCTACTGCATTAGGAGTGTCACTTAGTTCTAAAGATATACCTAATTCAAGAAAGAATTTTCTATTTTCCGGCAGCAACATCCTACTCCTCTCTCCCAAACCAAGAACCACGATCTCTGGTTTTGGATGAACCTTCTTGAATATATTCAATACATTCTGTGGGAAAGTAACTCTGACTTTCGAAATTTCAGCATTCTGCAAATCCACTTCATAAGTTTCAGTATCCAACAATACCATCCCATTGACATTTCCTTCGCTGTTCGGAGAAGTGATATATAACCCGTTAGCAAGATGGAACCCGTCAGGTTTAATTGATTCAATATAGTTAAGTGGCTTATCGGCATATAACAAAATATCATTCTTTTTAAATAAATCTGATGGGTTCGATGGTTTAGTCTGTGGGGTGACATCTGAGGGAGGCTGAAAAAGCAGAGAAGTCTGGGGTGGTTTTGCTGATTTGGTGAAAAGACCTAGGCGGATGGATGACCTCGAAAGTTGTCTTAGGAACGTTCTTTGCATAATGGTAAATGGTTGATTATGTATATATTGAAATTGATTGGTGAGTCCTGAGATATTTTTTTTTTAATTTTTCAGTTGCTGCTACATCTTCTAATAGATTGGTAATTTATAGGATTCCCTTTCGCTCTTTATTATCCGACAACTTGATTTCAGATCAGCCCTTGCATTTTTGTTCCATGATCAGGATACCGGACTTAAAAAAGTTGTATATTTCAATGTTTGTTATGATCTATATATTCTATAAAAAATAATTTGCAATCAAATAAGATCTGGGTGGAGTTTTGATCTTTCAAGCTTTAATTTCTCAAGAATTGCTGATTTACATTTTTCGTAAACATCAGGTTTAAACTCTCGTTTTATCATCAAGCCTTCACTTGATATTGAGCTCAGAGTCTTAGTGTCAGTAGCATTATTACAAATTTCGCCTAGCTTAAATTTGGGTATTGAGGGTTTTGTTTTGAGTCTTGTTGGAGACGATCCCACCAAATTTCCAAGTGATTTTTTAGGTGACAACTTTGGCGGAGATCTATTGAAATTCGATTTTGTAGGCGATGTGGAAAGACTACATTTTGTAGGAGATGAGGGAATGCTGGACCTAGTCGGTGATGTAGAAAGCGAGGATCTGGAAGGATGATCTAAAGACAAACTGGAGAGACTGCTATTCAAATTGCTAATAGATGGTTTAGTCTTTAATCGGACTGGTAAAGCTAAAACCTTAGGACTTTTGTTTTCGGGATTCTGCTTAAGATACTCCTCGTAAATGCGATGCAATTGAACGCTGAATGCAAGTTTTGTTAAGTATCCTCTAATGATTCTTTTTTGTTCCGTTAATGTTATGTGTATATTGTTGTGTTTAATTTCAAGATCTTTAACTGTGATTACTTCCTTTATGGACTCAAGTGCTAGCTGGTATCTAGTCTTGAAAGTGATATATTCGAAATGTTCGGCATAAAGGTCGGAAGTTGATAATATATTTGCTATGGCTTCTATGGAAACATTTAGCGGGAGTAAGACAAATTTATAGTTCAGAATCTTGCAATCTCTCTCATCCAAGATTGGAGGAAACTCGCCTTCCCTCAATAAGCTTGTAGTTGGTAGTTCAGGAAGTATACACCAAGATCTGAATTTGTTCTTAGTGAAATCGACCATTACTCGATATTCATCATGGGTGATTTGTGATATAAAACCAAGAGTGTTGTACAATTGGTCTATTTTTTGGTGATAATTTGAGTCATAATCAACGGAATCGTTATCCATATACTTGAAGCTATCTTGTTTATTTAAAAACGATGATAATTTGTTTATCTTTAATCTTTTGAAAATATAAAGTAGTGATTTGACTTGCAAATCTATAGTATCATCGTTTTCTCCATCATTCTTATATTTGGGAATGGTTGCCGAGGTCCTGGATGAAGAAAAGAAGTTGAAAAAGCTCATAGTTCACCTTTGCCTTCTCGTTGACATCTATGCTTGTACAAATGTAAGAAGATCAACATATTACAAAATTTTCAAGATTGATAAACAAAAAGAAAATCTACGACCATTTCCTAATCGGGACATCCAGAGTGTAGTCTCGAGAATGAAACCAAAAAAAAGGGATCAATCATTTCTAAGCTACCACTAATAGATAGAACTTTCAAAATAGCAACAATGTCTACTCAATCAGGTATTACAGCATCTCAAGACTTACTTGATTCATTTAAATCTTTAAAATCCGAGCCATTAGTCATTAAATTGTCTTCCGACTCAACTCAATTGGTTCCAGACCCAGATTTTACAAGTTCCGAATATGAAGATTTAAAGTCAGCCTTCGGTATGGTCCATGAATATATATCAAAAGAGTTCCCTCACCCTTCATACGTCATAATTCCAGATGATAACGAGTTTATATTTATTAGTTTCATTCCTGATAACGCTCCAATTAAACAAAAGATGTTGTATGCTTCTACCAAAAGTACATTGTTAACATCTCTCGGTTCATATAAATTCCCAAAGAATAAATCGTTCTCTTGGACTGAATTAGAGGAATTGACTTATGACTACTACAGCAAGTGTATTCAAGATACCACCAAGGGCCCCTTGTCACAGAGTGAACAATTACTTAATACATTGAATACCATGCAAAGTTTAAGTATTTCCGGAAGTCAAACTAGTTTGGATAGTCACGGATTCAAGAAAGAATTGCCATCAATGCACCATCATTCCTCAAATGATATCTTAGGTAAATTTGATCCTGAGTTGACTAAAGAACTTGAAGGGTTGCCTTCTGATCGCAATAATTCAAAATTAATCACTTTCAATATTAAGAATGAAGTTCTCACCTTGAATAACACTCATACTGGTGTGACCTTAGATTCTTTGATAAGCAAATTAGACAACCGTGGCACAGCACAACCTCAATTTGCAGTCTATAATTATTCAAACAACAAGTTTGCATTCATTTATTCGTGCCCTTCGGGCTCGGCAGTCCGTGATAGAATGATATACGCTGCTTCTAAAGTAAGTCTCACTAACCATATCAATAACTTGTTGAAGAAAGAGAATTTATCAATCGACAAGAATTTGGAGGTTGGTGATTTGGATGAATTGGAAATTACTGAGTTAGAAATTGAAAGCGAGGTGGCTACGCCTAGTTCAGTATCATCCTCAAACTCTAACCGACAAGGATTAAAGTTCGATAAACCAAAAGGTCCACGTCGTCGTTAACGTTTCGTTTAAACATATAAATATATAACTAAACCTAAAACATATGAAAAGGGAATCATTTTGGAACAATATTTCTTGCATATCTATCTACAATGTCCTTTAGTTTCGTTGGATCATCATCACTAAAATATCTATCAAATACCTCGCCAGTGTCTTCGCTTACTTCACTCAAGATATGATTGTAAACTTGTCTTGAAATGTTCTTGTTTATATTTATGTAATCTTCTTCATTGTTTATGCATCCCTTGGCTGAGCTTCCCGGCCTGTATAATGGACGCAACGTATTTCGAATATATTTTTGGATTTCAATCTTGTGATCGAGAGTCAATTCTGAAGGTTTTAATTTCTTCCGGCATTTGCTGTCCAGCTCATATTGAGTATCACTATCATTTGAATACACAGACAGCTCCATTGGACTATTACTCGATGGAGATATTGGGGAGTCGGCGGTGGGAAATGATTGAAATGTAGAGAATTGCTTTTGTTGCATTTGTATTGGGTGGTTCGCACCCTGTTTCGACGTATTAGATGAACGTACTTGACTTATTAGACTGGATATTCTACTTGATCCAATGGTGACTTTATCATTTGCTACCTTGTCTGTGATATTCATTTTGACTGGGGTAATTTTCTTTCTCCTTCTACGCTTCTTATCAGTTGTCAGTTGAGATGTTGATTCCTTTGCGCTAGACGAATTTCCATTATCTATTTCACTATTCACGGTTTCTGACTTCGCATCTTCAAATAATTGCCATGAGTTGATCTCTTCTTCTGTTAGTTTCTGTCTGGCTTTCTCCTCTCTTCGTAAGATCACGCCTCCATTGATAACATTCGGTCGTGACCTTTCCAAAGGCACATGTTCTTGAAATGAATACTCGATTGGTTCCTGCTCCTGTTCTTCATACAAAAAGTCGATATCTAATTCATTGTTCTCGTTATGTATTACTAAGTTTGGGCGCCTCCTGGATGAAGACCCTGATATATTTGACAAGATTGTGTTTATCCTACGTCTCGGTAGCATGCTTTCCTGATCAAAATCACACATTGGACAACACCAATTCAAATATCCATCACCGAAGTCAACTACTCCCAAACAATTTAAGTGAAATTTAGATCCACACGTGGAGCATTCTATCATCCTTCGCCTTTGATAGTTCAGAGAACTACATATGCAACATACTCCATTTGGGACAAATCCATTATCTTCATCGTCGTAACCTTCCCGTATTGATTGTGTAGTGGAATTGCTTGGTATAATATACTGGCTTGGAATGTCATTAATAGCAAGGTTAGGCAAAAGTCTATCCTGGACAATTATGGTATCTACAATTTTGTGTGATCGGTTATTCTCTAGTATCTCAATTTTGTGAAAACGTTGTCGGCAAGTAGGACAACTATTTGACATATCCGACCATGTTATGAGACAGGTGTCATGGTAGTATTTCTCACAACAATTCAGTACTTTACCTAGCTTCTGATCCGGAAGTATTGGATCTAGGCATATCGTGCAATCTTCGTGATTTGAATAGGACTTCCCCATTTCTCTTATTGGTAGTTCTCTTTGGGAGGACATACAAGATAGCTATGTTAGTTAATTATAGATTTGAAGTTAAACTTGAGTAGTTGATATGTAGTATATGGGGAGGTAAAAGTGATGATTAGGGCTTTTGGTGGTGTATAAAGATAAAGCAAAAAAAAGGCAAACCCATTAATTTTTTATTTGCATCTTTTTGTTGAGATCGAAACTAACGTCCAGAAACAAAGACGAGTTAGAGTGTTTAATTATGTCACGTCATCAGTACGATCTTATACAATGTATGAAACAACCTGGTAAATCAATAGGCTTAGTATGTCAACAATGTGATGGTAAATGTCCTATATGTGATTCCTTGGTTAAGCCAACATCCAAAGTACGAATTTGTCATGATTGTTCATTCGGTCATTTATATAATAAATGCATACTATGTTCAAATTATTTGGGTGATAATAGTGAATTGGGAGTGCCGGCTTATTATTGTTTAGAATGTGTGAGAACTGAAAAACATCGAGAAGGGTGTCCTAGAATTGTTAATGTTGGTTCCTTAAAGGCAGATATGATTTTCAAGAAGAAAAAGGAACAAAAGACAAATTTACTACAATGATATAGAGTGGTTATTGGTTATTTTAGTCGTTAATTATCATTAAATAAAACCACCAAAGGTGAATATAAAATCTAGTTCATTTCTAACTTAGCAGCTTCAATACTCATCTCAACACATGACTGTATACCATCCTTCCATTGCTGTTGCAAATAATCACGAACAGGTCTAAACTCGTCTACCTGCCTTCTTTTGCTTGCTTGTTCTATGTCATCAACCATTTGTCTCTTATCACCTAGTCTGTGTTGTAATTCGTTTTCTATATCATCTAATTGTTGCAAATGTTGATTTTGGAGCTGAGATAATTCTTTCTTGTTTTTAAGCAAAATATCCAAGCTTCTTTGTTGTAAATGAGAATACTCCAAAGTAGTGTACATTCTATTATAATTCAAGGTACCATCTCCTTCAGAGGGGGGGACTACATTGAAGTCTGTATATTTGGTCAAATCTATTCCCCCTTGTAGAATTTGAGGGTTTTCATCATCTTCATCCTCACTCTCCTCTTCGTACCTTTGTATTTCCCTAGTTAGAAGCGAACCAGTCGCATTAGAACTTGGTAATGGTAGCAATTGATCAACCAAAGGGTGCATGTGGGGAGCGCTAAGCTCGTTTTGTTGGTGTTGGCGATGATCTTGAGACATATTGATATGATGATGTGATATATTGGCAACATTGTTATTGAACTGGTTTGCTAATTCCATCTGTATTAGCTGCTCCACTTGAGCTCTTTCTTCTGGACTAATATTCTCATCAATGTATGGCAAGTGTTCTAGTGGTTCGTAGTTTATCGTTACCATTATCAAAAATAGTGCGTGTGTATGATGTAAGGTGGAGAGCCGATGCGCAACAAATAAAAATCCGACAGAAAGATTAGGATTATCAATTGTAGTTATATACCAACAAATCTACCTCTAAGGATGTTAATAAGGACTGTATTTCTTTTCGCCAAATAGTCTTTTTAAACAATAGTTTAGAGTCTTGATTTGTATTTGAAAGTTGGTAAGGCCAAAAAAATAAAAAGAAATTGAAAAGGCAAATGCCCAGGGAGAAATAAGTTTATATGCAGATCTACTCTTGAATAAGATCTGGATAACGCAAAATCATAACCTTAACAATCTAAATTGTTGATGGAATGCTGTATACCTCTACGAACATGATTACTAACGCTAACTTACTTGGTTAATACACTAGCTTCGTTGTGTTGAGCAACGCTGCTCTTTTTTGGCTATTCTGTGATACAAAATACAATGCAACAAACACAAACTTGTCATTGGCTGTCAAATTTAATAATACTGCTAAATTTGATTATGCTATTGTCAACCCGTTAGATGTCAAATCTAGCATATTATTGTTGTGTTTTCTGTATGTCTTGACTGAATCAAGAAATTCTTTTGCCATCTTATGAAGTGGAATTAAAAATAAGATAGCGGGTGCGGCGATTTTTGAAGCCATCACCAAAATCTTTGGAGCCGGTTGCGGCTTGTGGCCAATTTTATCTGTTTCCCTGAATGTGTATCTCTTCAGCCGCTGCTCTGTGGGGATCTTTCAACCAATTCATTGTGCTGATTAGCTATAATTGTAGTACTTGTTAGTAGCAATAATTTGGGGCTTTTCTGTCGCCTGATCATATCTTTTTTGCAACCCTGGTTCTAGTTTCCTGGGATCCGAAAAATAGGACCCGGACCTGGTTTCTGGAGTTGCTCATTATTACGAAGTATTAACTTATATCCGCTTTACTACTTCCTACCTCACAGTTCTACAACATTTTATCGTCCCTTATTATACAAATTATAAATTAAACAAAATGACTAAGAAATATACAAAGTTATTCAATAAGATTTAATCATTCTAACTAATTTATTTATCCAAGACATCAGCATCGTATCTTTGCTTGAACCATTGGATGGTGTCTTCCTTGTTGGTCTTGTGGGAGTTACCAATGGTACCTCTAACTCTCTTTCTTCTGGCGATTCTGGCACCGGCTCTACCCATGACAACGTAGAAGTCCATACCGTAAATACCAATAGATGGATCGTACTTGATACCTAAATCAATGTGTTCGTCAATACCGAAACCGAAGTTACCAGTAGCAGAGAAGTTCTTGGTTCTCAATTGGTATTCCTTGACCTTTAAACCTCTTTCTAAGATTTCTTCAGCCTTTGGACCTCTGATGGTAACATGGACAGCGATCTTTTCGTTTCTTCTGATACCGAAAGTTCTGACAGTGTATCTGGCCTTAGATTGAACTGGGGTTTGACCAGATAATTGTTCTAAAACCTTAGAGGCTCTGGTTAATCTATCACCGGATTCACCGACACAAATGTTTAAGACTAACTTTTCAATGCGTAATTCACGCATAGGGTTTTGAGCTTTAGCAGACTAGAAAGGAAAATATTAGTATAATTGTTTGAATTTAAAACTAGAAGCAATTTGGGATAATGGTAAATAATTATGATGATCTTCACTGCGATTTAAAGAATTAAAAATACTAATACAAGTTCGGAACTAAATCTTGAATAATTCTTTGAATAATTATATCCTTTAAATTTCAAATTTAATGCTCCTCTTTGATAAAGAATGATGTCTGATAACTTCCTAGATTCATCTATTAAATGATTTTCACAGAAGTTGGGTATTTGTTCTTTTGAATTAAGCAGTTGCTATTCTCGTATTCTATCACAACATGTTTCCTCTTATTTGTCATGTATTCCATTGCAGCTTTCTTCGGTCTCTGAACATACCATCTTTGGCTATATGTTACTGTAGGTTGTACCAAAAGAGAATAGATGAACCTCTAGAAAATTTTCTTTTGTTTTATTAATAACGATTTTTCGCACTTCAAATTTTTCACACTAACATTTTGATAGTTCTACAATGAGTATCAGAAAAAACTTTCTATATGTAGGAGATGTATCACGTGCTAAACATTTTTCATAGGGTTTCAACCCCTGAATATTTTTAACCACGCAATCGGAATCAATCCCCAAGACATATCCATAGTAGTCATTCCAGCAAGTTGATGACCGATAATCTCGGACAAAACATTAATGAAATACCAACAAGAGACAGAAGCGATAGTTCTTCAAGCTGGTTTTTTGTAATATGAATCCTTGTATATTTCTTTCATATTAAACTACTTTATAAACATCTACACGTCAACATTAACGAAGGACTTTTCTTTATCTTTAATATCCCAGAAGATTTCACCAACATTATGGTTACCGTGATAAGTCCAACCTTCTTCATTAATATGATACAAATTGATTGAACCACCAGAGTAAGCATCTCTATGGGTTGCAGCCAATATACTTCTCTTACCCAAGTATAAAGCTTCATCGACAGTTAAATCCCACTTGTATTCAGAATCCAATACCCCGTATGCAAACGTTTGACCAGAACCGACACAGAACAAATCACCTTTTAACCTTGTTCCATCTGAATCAACATAGTAGATTGCTGGGCCCTCTTTCTTGGTATGTCCACAAATCATAGTACCCATGCTTAAACCCATCCCTTTATATTCATATACCAAATTACTCAAGATCTTAGATGCTGCAGCAACAGAAATTCTTTCCTTTTCTCTAAGCTCGTGCAATCTACATTGTGTACCTAACCAAGTCTCCCAAAATTGACAATCAGCAGCACCACCAGCCATGGTACCCAATAACATTGGATTAATTCTAATAACCTTGTTAACAGTTTGAGAGGCAATCCAATTACCTGCAGTGGCACGAGAGTCGACGGCAACCACAATTCCTCCTTGGAAACGGAATGCCAAAGTTGTAGTACCATGAGCAATCTTGATCTTACAATCTGGATTGGACGCATCATCAGTATGTGCTCGTAAGAAATCGGTTGGTTGTGAAATAGGAGGTACTTCAATTGATGGTGCCAAGTTGAGAGTTGGCTTATCCGAGATTCCTTGATGAATGGAGTTTATTTCACTCAATATATTGTTGGTGTGGGAATGAGTAAATTTCTGTGAGATTGTATTCATTTTGTGTAGTCTATCTATTTATACTTCAATGATCCAAAGGATATCGTATGTGTAATATTTATACAATCTTTGATGAGGGTCTAATAATAATTATTCAATTGATTGAATAAGAACTCTGTTTGTAGAATCTGGCTGGGATAATTCAATTATCTTTCCAACTGCTCGCCACCAATAATCCCTAGACAAAAATATTACAGTTTACATTTTTTGCAGTTTATGATAACTATGTAAAAGAGTTAACAAATTAAAATACCCAATAAATATTTATACATTAATATTGAAACAAATAGGAATAATACATATGAATTAAAAAATAACAAAAATTGACCTTTCTATAATTACTCAGTTTTTGTGATCTTATTAGCATGATCACTCTCATCTTCTTCAAGTTCACGTTTAACTTGTTGCGTTTCTCTATAAGCTGGTTTATTTGATAAAAATGACGGAGGACGAGACAATGCGCTGCTTCCTGGTTTGCCAAAGCTTTGTGGTTTGCGTAATGAAGACGGTCTACCCAATGAATCAGGTTTAAAGCTCGGAGGTCTGGAAAGACCAAATGAAGACGGCTTGGATAAAGTTGCAGTGGAACCACGTGAATCTGATGGTGATGGAGATGGACTGTTTGATAGCGCTGAAGATTTTGTACCAGGAGTAGTTGTAGGAGTAGCCTCCAGTGCAGGCAAACCTAGAGGGGTAGGTACAGACACAGTTTGTTTAGTAGCAACTGGTACTGCTATTGGAGGTGTAGTACTTGAAATAATTGGTACACTGGTGTTTGTTATTATTGGTAATGCCTGTATTTTATTTTCATTCCTGGCGGCTGCTGCGTCAACTAGAGCCTTGACTGGATTATCAGTGCCGATTATAGGTGGATTTGCTATTGGTTTGACAGATACTGGATCGTCTTTGATTGTAATTGTTTGAGGTGTTAATGAATTGCCAACCGATGATGATGAAGCATTTGGAGACTGTGTTGTAGTATATAGATGCGCAGCCTGTGATGTAGTCTGTGGAACGGGTGTTGATGATCTACTAGGAGACTTCGAATATGTTCCTTCGTGTTCCTTAATTGACTTTGTTAAAGCGATATCCAAAATCTTGCTAACTTGTTGTGGGGCCTTTTCAACCAAAAATCCTAACGCATTCTCTCCACATCCCGCCTTTGCACCAATACTATTGACTTGTGCAATCGTAGTCGCCAATGCTTTTGTGATCAATACAGTTGCAGTCTGTTTATCATAAGTGAGCTTTCTGGCTCTATATAATACAAATAATTCCTTCCTTAAATACTCTAATGATTTCTGTGTGTTCGGATCTGACATTGAAGGAGTTGACTGGTGGGGCACTTGTGATCTATTTGCGGCCAATTGAGCCTTGATTGTGTTTGGTCCACCTGCAAAGTTTGCTGTACTACCTGGGGCTCCTTGTGATTTGAAATACACAGGAGATTTGGAACCCACAACTCCATCCCTTCTGATTTCACTAGCTAGTTCTGCGATAGTCTTTGGTTTCTGACCATTCAGTGGGGTAGCTCCTGGTGGTTGCTTGTACGGTAATTGTGATAAATACTGATTTTGGGATAATCTCGAATTGGGCAAACCATAAGGTGATGTAAAGTTTCTACCCATTATGTTATGAGACATTGCCGCCTGTTGGGCCTCTAATCTTTGTTTCTGTTTCAATTCCTCTTGTCTGAGGGCCTCTGCCTTGGCTTTAGCTGCTGCCATTTCTTGCTGTTTCTTTCTAACTTTCTCTTTTTCGCTAATATACAAATCATCCATTGCGAAGAGCCATTCGGATCCCCTCTTCGTTAACCTTTTGTATATTTTGTTAAATTTGATACAATGAGCAATGGAAAATTGCCAACCTTCAGGACAATATTTGAAATATGGATAAATTTCTTTAATAGCTTCAGTAATTTCGTTGATTGTCAACCCATTTCTAGCAGCTTCTGTCTTTAAAACACTAGTAATCATCATCATAAAAGTAGAATTTGGTTTTGATCTATATTGTTCTGGAATTTCATCAGGAGAATATACCTTCTTTGGTTGTCTTCTGGAAGAATCTTTTCTAATCTTTGGTTTAGGATACTTGGAAGGTTCCTCGATAGTTTTTGGTACATCAAATGTTGCTAAATAAGATGAATCTCTTACAGTAATTGCTCGAAGTGGAGGACGTGATCTAATCGCAGATGGTTCCGAGGTCACAGGCAAGATTGGAGCTTCTAATTTTGGAGGTGGTGGCCTTGGTGGTATTATCTGTTTGGAAATATATGATGCCGAAGATGCCGCGGGCAAAGACAACAAAGTTGCTGCCAATTTATTATCAATCCCTTGAGTTCCAGACAAACCTGTTACACCATGGATACCTCTATTGTACAACCGCGATGCTGGAGGTTGAATAGATGCTGGTTTTCCCATGAGGGGTGTGGTTCTTGGAAGACTCGTTCCTGTTGTTGGTATGCCCGAAATTGATTTTCCCTTTGCTACGGAATTTCTTCTTTGTAAATGTTCTTGCTGCTTTCTCTTTTTTTCTAGCTCTAATTGTTTCTTCTTTTCCTCCTTCTCCTTCATTAGTTCTTGATTGTGTGCATCTATCAAAGGTGCCAAACTTGCAATTTCGTGATCCAATACTGACAAATTCATATCAATATCATTGATTTCATTTTCTTCTATTTGGTCCTGTTCAGATTTTACTTCTATATCGTCGATTGCTGATTCGTTAAATTCTTCCAATTTCATCAAATTCTCATCAAACCCTAAGGTACTGTCTGCTTCGTCTAATAAGCTTTGGATTTGAACGTCTAATAAGTCAGAATCTTCTTCACTGATCGCATCGATCGACGAGACGCCTAAATCTCTTAGTATTTCATTAAGTTCATCATTGCCAGCAAGTGATTTTCTTCGCGCATTAGATAATCGTCTTATTTTGAGTAATGAATTTCTTCTCGTTATCGAGTTTCTACGTGCTTCCTCTGAAACTGGTGTCGTCGCTATTGGTTTTACTGGTTTTGTTGTTGCTGTTACTGTAGTTGCTTTTGCTGTTGTTATTGCTGTAGATTCTGCTTTGGCTGGGTTTGATGGTGACGACTTTTCCACTTTGATCTTTTCTTTGTCTTTTTCTTTCTGTTTTTCTTTTTCCTTTTCCTTTTGCTTCTTTGTTGACTTGGGCTTGGCATTTCCATATATATTAGTTCTTAAATTGATCACATCGCTGGGATTGAATTGCTTTGCTGTAGAAGTACTTTCTTGTCCTTCAACGAATTCAACGGAAGGTAGTACAAATTTGAATGGAATGTCACCAATTTGAATTTTCGTTTCATTCTTCAAAGGTATTGTTAATCCTTTCTCCACAAATGAATCATCAACAAATGCACCGTTCCTTCCAAGTATAGAAATTTCGAATCTTTGGGTACCAAAATTGTAGAAAATTTTTGCATGTTTTCTGGAAATTGCTTTCTTCAGTGATAGATGGACATCTACGGCATTATGATTGGATTGAAGTAATTCATCATTGGATCTTCTTCCCAATACTACTTGTAATGTTTGAACAAAGAAGGTGTAGTTTTCGAAATCCAACCTTGCATAAGCTGAGACACGTGGTTGTTGGTCTTCTAATGTTTCTGGTTCATTACTTGTGGATTGTTGTTTTGTTGCTTGTTCCTCGAATTTAACTATTGTTGGCGTCTTCTCCTTTGTTGTTTGAATCTTTGTTGCCTCCTTATTATCGTCGGTGAAATGTACTATCTTGGTTGACTCTGGTAAATGTTTGTGCTGTTCGACAACAACTTTGCTTTCGGGCTTGGAACTTGCTCTTTCTCCGTGATCTTCTAATTCAGGTAGTTGCAAGTCTACAAGCAATGTATTTTCATTTATTATTTTACCCTTTTTTGAATGTTCACTATCTAGACTATCATGTTCACCGAGAAATGTAGATAAATCATCATCAAGGCTCAAACTATCAATATTTGGAACTTCCTGTTTTATTTTTGGTTCGTCTTTTGATGTTATTGTGTCAGATCGCACTTGCATGTCTAGCTGGTTTGGATGACTTTGATTTTGTTTGGTAGTAGATATTGAATCATCAACAATACTACTCATCTTTAAATAAACTTGTACACTATGTTGTTATTATCGAGGTATGTTCAAAGTCAATTGAAATTAAGTCTATGGTTATCTACTGTTCGTTACTCATTCAAATAAACGATGTCAATATCAGCAGTCCGGCTTGTTAAAACGTCTCCTTCACTTTATATATCCCCTTCTGGATAGATTTATCTAAAATACTAGTGGTTAACTAATGTGTTGTGTTGTCTATCGATTGAGATGAGATTTGAAAAAAAAATCACAAACTTTGTGTGTTGTTGTTTGTATCGACCAAAAATCTTTTTTCCGGTGAGAGATAGAGAGATAATTGGTGAGGAAATTTAACTTAATGTTATCATCAGTAAACTAATGTATTCTCATTTTAGTTCTCTTAGAGCTAGAGAAAGTAACTTGTGTATTTCATTCTAACTAAAGAAAATAATTACTTTCTATTCATCATTTCATTGGTGTATAAGAAAATTTCCCAGAGACTGAAGTAGTAAATAAAACAATCCCTCAGTTAACTGTCCGTTTTTTTTCAGCAATTACTTTTTCAAGTTTGCCGCCATAGTTTTCTTTTGCACCCAATACACAAACAATGTTAATATCGTCTTTACTATTGTTACTACAGTTTGCAAATGCAAGGGTAAATGAAGAGTCAAACACACTAGATAAAGATTACTTGGGAAAGGTCAAGTATGAAGTTAAGAATCCAAATTCAGTTTATAATGATACAATAACCCAGATTCATGGCGTCAGTTTAGGTGGTTGGTTGGTAACTGAACCATGGATTACACCTTCGTTGTATGAAAACATAGATCTAATGTTTGGTGTCATCCCCTTAGATGAATATAGCTTATGTCTTTTCTTAACGAATTCCACTGCTCGAGAATATCTTGAACCTCATTGGCGAACATTCATAACTGAGGAGGATTTCCGAGAAATTGCAACCATGAACTTAAACTTGGTCAGAATTCCAATTGGATATTGGGCTTTTGGAGTATTACCCGGTGATCCATATGTGCAAGGACAACAAGAATATCTTGATCTTGCGATTGAATGGGCTAGGAATCATAATTTGAAAATACAAATTGATTTACATGGAATGCCAGGTTCTCAAAATGGATTTGATAATTCAGGATTGACTACACTGCATCCCCAATGGTTAGAAAATGTTGAGAATATGACTCTAAGTCAAACCATTATTAACTATATATTTGATAAATATGGGAATAACCCTACTGTTCATAGTATACAAGTTGTTAATGAGCCATTGACTGAGTTAAACAAAGTTGTTGACTATTATGTCTATTGTCTTAAACTAGCAAATGAAAAACAAATCACTGCCAAATTGGTATTTCATGATGCCTTCTTGAATATGGAAGCATGGAAGGATTTTCCAGGAGAGTTCATATTGGATCACCATCTCTATGAAGTTTTCTCAGATTGGCAAATTAAATTGGATTTACAAGGACATATAAAAAATGTCAAAATTCAAGGTGAACGAATGAGTCGGAGTGGGCATAGAAGCATTGTTGGAGAATTCTCAGCTGCTTTGACTGATTGTGCTAAATATCTTAATGGAATCGGCAAAGGCTCAAGGTGGGATGGGACTTACTTGAGCGACCATAATGGAACCTGTGAAGGACATAATGATTACAATAGATTGATGTTTAAGCAAGATACCATGACTTTCTTAATGGAACAAATGTACACCTATGACGAAAAAGGAAGCGGTTGGATATTTTGGTGTTG
This sequence comes from Hemisphaericaspora haegerdaliae, assembly GCA_001655755.1. Lineage (NCBI taxonomy): Eukaryota > Fungi > Ascomycota > Pichiomycetes > Serinales > Debaryomycetaceae > Hemisphaericaspora > Hemisphaericaspora haegerdaliae. The sequence continues at coordinate 46,197 of LQHL01001850.1, forward strand.
GAAGACGGAAACTTCGCTAGATTGGGACATGAAGCGATTGGCTGAATTTAAGATGTTACCTGAACCATTGTTTAAAAATAGATCTAGTGAAATCAATGTTGATAAAATGATCTCTAAAAGTGATGTATTTAATACCACGGGCAACGAAACGGAAATTTCGGATGAAGAAAGTACTATTGTACATGGAAGTGGGAGTCATGGAATGTTTGAATATTTAGGATCAATAACCAATTATATTCTAGGATTATTGATAGGTGGAATTTGTTTCGTTATGACACCCTTGTAATTGTTGTTAATTTTCTTCCTTAATTTGTATAATTTTTAATGAAAAATTGATAAATTTATAATAAAACCTTTGAGAGATTAAGATCTTTTGTTAAAAACTTGATAATTTATATAACTCTAACTAGAATTTATGAATAATCACTGTACCTTATTACTTGCACCTTTTTTGATTGGGTGCAAAATTTATTTGACTGGGAAGAAGGAAGGCTTATATTGCTGATAGTTTTTTTTGCAGGTTAGGTATTTTGTAAGTTACAAATTTTTACAGATTTTCTTATTTCGAAAATTTATCGAGATAATCTCATCTCCTCTGATTAGGAAGGGATATTGGTAGATTAAAAGCATAGTAGAAAGGTACTAGAAAAATGGTATGTATAAAGTAGATATATTTCAAATATGAACCAGAACATTAACACTTTTTAAAAGGCAGGAATCAAGAAAAAGTCATCATTAAGAGACAAGTCATCTAGAAAGGCTAATTTAGCATCTAAGATATCTGAATTCAAACAGGAATCAAATACGGAATCAGGAGAAGGATATCATGAAAATCCATTGTTGAAGCTTGCGAAAACTACCAAGAAGGAAAAGCAACAAACTAAAAGTACTAATTTCACGAATAAATTAATGAACAAAGTTACATTTAATATGTCAAGTGGAATATCTAAATCCGCATTGAGAAGAAGAAAAAGAAAGGAAAAGGAACAATTAAAGCCTAAGATGGATGACTTATTGAGTTCGTTGCAAGAAACTACATCTACTTCGATAGCTTCCAAGACAACTAATTTAATTCCTTCATCCAAGCAGTTTGTTAAACCATCAAAGGAAAACTTAAATAAACCAAATCCAATAAAATCGACTGGATTTAAGACTATTATGAAGGAAGAACATAAGAACTTTAATAATGTTTTGAAAAATCCTGAATTTAGAGCCTCGCCATTTGATGCATTAAGAAATGCAATTCAACAAAATATGAAATAGAAACTTAATCTGAAAAGTGAAGCAAGGATCATTTGACTGAATAGTAGTCCCAATAATTTACTTTGTGGCTGACAATTTTCAGAGAATAAGTGAATGGAGATTGTTATGATAAAGAATTTTGGGTAACCATGATTGAAACATTCACGTTCCTTCAATTTCACTCTTGAACTTGTATGAGATGTAAACCATTTGTATAATAGATATTTGTATTATAGAAAACTTTTTTGCAACAGAATCTTTTCTGTTTTGTATTTTTTTTTCCGCTTTCTTTATACAATGTCCATGATGGTACTTAGAGTAAGATATGAAACAATGCATCCAGGGTGGGTTATCCGATTGCTATGTTAAAGTAGAACATAGCTTGTTTATCACAAAAGAGATATATTAGTTATCAATATTTGAATTTATGTTGAATTTTGTCACCATTAATTTTGTATTCGTAATTGGGGTTGCAAAAAATATGATCATCAATTTCAAACCTTCACTCTTAAGCAATCACATTAGGGAAAGGTGTACCACCATTTCAGATACAGTGGACAAGAATTTTACCTTGCGCAAGGTTAAAATTAATTATGCTTGGTTGATTCCTTGATAATGAATGTTGCAAAGATATGATAAATAGGGTAATACACAATCTATCAACGAGTGCGTCAGTGATAGCGAGAGACTGAGAGAGTGAGATAGTGAGAGAGCATCAAAGCACTTACTATTAGTAAGCTTGCCAGATTTAATCTTTATAATCAATCCTGGGTGACTACAATACAGCCACAGCTATAAATCTGTTTCACTAATTTCTCGTCTAACATTGATGTAAACAAGATCATTACACAAAGAAAGTTTGTGAACAAAATCATTTCCATAGACGGCTATTTTTTCTAGATGAAACTTGTTGTCAAAGCATTAATCTCATCATATTTTTTTCTTGTTCATACATTGCATGAGTTACATAAATCGATACAATAGTAACGTTGTCAATGGTTGTTATATTCCCTTGTTAACAAAGCAGAAATATACGAGACACGTGATAGTATACGAAGAATCTTAATTGGACCCAAAACAAAAAACAATTGAAAGAAGAAAAAAAATACACCAGACAGAAAATAAAAATGAGACGCGTCAAAAAAAAAATTGAAAATGCGAATTTGTTTACTTTTCAATTCACAGCAACAACAAACAACCAAAATAACCAAAACCCAATTTTCTTCTAAAGAACAAAAATACTAAAGAAAGAAAGGAAAAAAAAAACACTAAAAAAAAGGGAAGAATCCACAACAAAATTTGCTTGTTTTTAACCCTTTCTTATCCCAGTTGATGTAAAATCATACACGGTCCCTTCATCTAATATAGTATCCATACTTGATCATACATTCACAATCTAACAGATAAAATCAACTGGTTAAATCAATTTCAATCAATTTCAATCAAAGAAAAGCAAAAAAGAATACGAGATATCATCTATATTCACTTGGGTGCTAACAGACAAATTTATATTCACATCATCATTTCGAGTTTGACCTATAGTATAAACAAGTGAAATAAATAAACGACAACGAACAAATATCACAATGAATGATATGGGTGATGTCACAGTGAGTGATATTGATGACCCAATTGCCCATTCCACTCAACAAAACAACAGCAACAACAATAACATATCACATCTAGAAGAAGATAGAACTAGCTTAATAACAAATAGCACCGATAATTTATCCAAGTCAACTTCCAATTATTATTTACATCAACAACATTTAAAGATACATCCTGACTTTCATTATAATAAACATAATGAATCTATATTTGACGATGAAAAGTTATTTCCATGTTTACCTACAGAATCTCACTCAACTAATGGTGAAGTTGTCAAATTTGATGACACCAATCCCGATCTAATAAATTGTGCTACGCTAAGAGCATTGATAGTTCAATTAACATCACCAGAAGTGATCGATTATAATTTAATTTGTGATTTCTTTTTAACTTATAGAATGTTTTCCAATAGTAATGAAATCATGAATTTAATATTAACAAGATTAATTTGGGCTTTACAATATATCAATTCAAATTCTGAAGCAAATGTGAAAATCGGAAAATTAGTATTATTAAGAACATTTGTTGTATTACGACATTGGATAATAAATTATTTTATTGATGATTTCGATACTAATAACTTTTTATGTGATTTATTTACAAATACATTAAATAAAATTACAATGCAATCAAATTTAATTAGACAAGACGATGATCAAATAGACAAATCAACTGTTATTTTCATTACCAAGATTTTAGGAGATTTGAAGATACATTGGTTGAATTTAATTAACGAATTTTGGAATCTAAATCTTGATTTAGATACAATCATCATCAATAAAGATCAAATTTTACACTATCGTCTACCCGAGACAATTGAATTAGGAAAACATAGAATTCCCAAATCAAGTACTGAAATGTCCATTCACACAAACCCTTCATACCGTAGATCAGCTATGTTGTCTATGTATGACCAAAAGACGAATCATAAAATATTAATCTATGATGATAATCATCATACCAATAATTCTTCATCCAGTTCAAATGAAAATCCTCAATTTTCCATTAATAACTTATTACTTCATCATCAATCTTCGAGAGTTTCAATCAACAATAAGGTACAGGATTTCCAATACCAAGTCCAAAATAGAAAACATAACAAGTCCGAGACATCCTTACATACCTCGAGATCCAAAACTCCTCCATTAGGTAATATAAGTAATACCAATATACCGGTGACACCGACAAAATCAAAGCGAAATTCAAATAAAAAATCATCAAAATCTCACAATTACATGAATATCAAAGACTCTGCATTGGAATTGAAAAAGACAAAAGAAATTCATCAGGATGATCAACAATCACCTGTAATATTACATAATTATTCTGATTTAACAAGTAGCCCGACAAGGAAGTTTGGTGACGGGTTCTCCACAAATGGTAATATCAAGTTACCCTCATCCAAAGTAGGAACGATTGTCCCACCAACACCGGCAAAAAAGATGGATTGTATTATTCTCAATGAACCATTAACAACTCCCAAACAACACCTATCAACAAAGCAATTGTTTCAACCGCCTTCAACGGCTTCCATGGCTGAAAGTGATAATTTTTCTAGGAAAAGTTCAATCAAGAAATTGGTAGATGGTTGGAAAAAGACAATTACCAATTCCAGACCAAATTCCGGTGAAACAATTAGACTTGTTCAATCAAACCCATCTCTTTCACCACAACATGAAGATATCAATAAATTAATTACTAATGCCATTAACGTTATGGGAAATAATAATACCATTGGAAATCGTGTTGATGCATTAAGTGCTAGAATCGTCGATGAGTTGGAATACTTAATACGGTATTATATCACTAGCGGAAACAATACCACAATGACAAGTGCTATTGAAGAAGATGAGGATATCAAGAATTCTTCTCAAATAAATAAACCTGACAGTGTACAAGAAGAAAATACGGAAATGCAAGGAGAAAAAGAAAATCAAGACCCTAATAGTAGACATCAAAGTGTCATGATTATTGATGATGTTCCTGTTGAAGCAGAAAATGATGATTTACAACTGACTAATATAAATGCAGATGTTACAAGTAGTAATATGGACATCAATGATCTTTCAGAATTGAATATAATGAAAATTGACAATCTTATTAATGATAATGATCAAACCCCTAACATTAATGTTGAATCCAAAGAAAATATCTTAGAGGAAGTCATAGATTCAAATGGTTCTTCTTTCCAACATGCTACCAGTATAAATTGGAATGATGAAGTGAATTTGAATCTTGAAGAATCTCAGCCACGTGTAAACCCAAACGATGATGATAATGATAATGATAACTTGGATGAATTAGATGATGCTGATGTGGTAGAATTAAACGAATTCAATTTTCTGAATCATCAAAGCAGGAAAAGTCTCGATAATATGGATTCATCAACAATTTCAACTCCAAGCAATATTTCTCAATATGATGTTGACATTGAGGATTTAGGAATCACAATAAGTCCACAACGTAGGCAACCTCAACGGGTTTCATTTTCAGAAAATTTAAATACTTCCAGTAGAAGAATATCAAGGTATTCTGCCAACGGATCAGTTTTCAAAAGAGATTCAATGAAGAGTTATGTTAGTTATGATTCTGCATTTTCCATTTCTAATGAGTCAAGAAATTCACTTCAATTCGATAACCATGATTTTGGAAATGGATTGAAAAAGAAGAATGCCTTCAACAATTTAAGAGTATTGAACAAGAGATCATTGGACCTACCAGCTATAATTCCCACTAGTACAAGCTCCGTCAAGATGAGTGCCATTCCCACAACTACGATGCAGAACCGTCACAACTCAAGAGGTTCAAGAAGAAGTGTCGTTAGATTGAGTATTTTATGTGCGTTGGCAGAGTTGCCATTTAATGAAGGTAGCCTAATTGAAGAAGAATCCCAATCAAAACTGTCAATTGATAATTCAATCTTTTCAACTACGAGAAAAGATGGAGATGGTAATCATCAAAGTATAAATAAAAAGTCCGGATGTTATGATGGATCAGTTGCTTCAACCAGTTCGACCAAAAATTCTGTTGCTATTCCAGGTATAAGTAACTATGTTCTTAAAGAATTAGCTTCAATTCCCGATGAAGAATTTCACTTTTCTAATCCCATTGAATTTACATTTTTGAAGTTAGAAGGGAAGTCATCATCTAAGCTGACATTACAGACAATACCAAGTAATGATTCTCCCGAGACGGTTAAACAAGATATAGAATATGATGAGAACCTACAGGAAAAGGAATTTCCTCATGAGAGTACTGAAGATATTATTAATCAAATCAACACTATTCATACTGAAGATGCAATTGGATTGACTACTTGTGATTTATCCCAAGAAGAGGAACCTTTAAGCACAGGAAACAATACTTCACCTCAAGAGATGGGTGTGCCTTTGACTCCAGTTAGAACTCCAGATATTCAAAAAACCCATGGAGATGATGACGATGATGATGATAGTGAACCGATTACTTCTTCGACGCCTAATCATGAAGCCATAAAAAACTTCGTACAACCATTACGTACTATCAGCCGTTCTTCTCATTATTTTCATTCTCCTCAAATGTTATTGGAATCCTATCAATCTTCAAGCGAATTGTTATCGGTTGAGAATATTATGATTAATGGTACTCATATATCATTTATTCTTTCCTATGATTCGAAAACTTTGGCAGATCATTTCACAGTGATAGAAAAGGATATGTTACAAGAAATCGATTGGAAAGATTTAATAGAATTGAAATGGAATAAAGAATTAAATCCAGCTACTAGTTGGTTAGAAATGATTGTTAATGATGCATACTTTACTTCAAACAAGTCAGTCAATTTAGTTATAGCTAGATTTAACTTGATGGTCAATTGGATTATATCTGAAATTCTCCTTACTATCGATCAACAAGAACGAATTAATATTATCTCAAGATTTATTCATATTGCCCAGAATTGTTTTGCAATTCAAAACTTTTCAACATTAATGCAGATTATTTTAGCATTAACTTGTGAACGAGTTCAGAAATTAAAAAATACTTGGAGAAATTTACCTCCTGGTGATATTTTGATGCTTAAGAATTTGGAAGAATTATCACTGCCAATTAAAAACTTCCTTAATATCAGATTATTGATTAATCAAATGAAACCATCTAAGGGATGCATTCCATTTGTTGGTCTTTATCTATCTGATTTAACGTTCAATACCGAAAGACCAAGTATTATCAAAAGATCACCCAATGGGAACAATAGTAATACCTTTTGTGGACCTGAAGATTACGCACTTATGGATGAAGATTTGATTAACTTTTCCAAGTTTAGGACTGCAGTACATATTGTCAAATCATTATCACAATGTATTGAATGGTCCAATTCTTATAAATTGAAGGTTCAACCTGAATTACTTTCCAAATGTTTATATATTAAGAGTTTGGATGAAGATGAGATGAACTATTGCTTGAAATATTTAGAATGATTATGTTTTAATGGTGTCGTCGTTGTCACAAATTTTGATTGATTTTTTATTTTTATTTATGGTGTTTAAAGAATTTCGATTTAATTTCTAATCTAGGTGTTATCAAGCATAGGATATCTTTGTAATTTTTTGTATATTAGTTTAATATTAACGAATTGTATTTGTATTATATAATACCTTTTGTTGCAAAAAAAGTCTCTGGAAGAATGTTAATGAAGATGCTAGTTGTATAAGGGTTTGTTTCTAATTACTGTTAATGTTAACTATCTTCTTAATGTTAACTATCTTCTTCCTGCACAAGGAATTTAACTATCTTCTTCCTGTACAAGAAATTGCTTATAGATTTACCAATGGTTAATGGACGTGATAAAGTATCAATTGAATAAGTATTTTTAAGAGTAAAATTTACTATCCATATTTTGAATTTCCGGCAGGTGGATTGTAAATCTAAAGGTGTTCTCAATCATTATTGGTCATTTCAGGTGATCTTGGT
>LQHL01001850.1:67489-82222 GCA_001655755.1 Hemisphaericaspora haegerdaliae
TACATAAAAGCTATTTATGCGGGCCTTCCGTTCCGGGCAACATAGTTTGGATACCCGTAGATTTCTTATTCTATTTCATCGATCGTTAAAAGATTTGTCTTAATACACAGTCACTGTTTCACTGTTCCATTTAAACGTCATCAGTTGGGAATTTGGCTATAAAAATAAAATATAGTATAAGTATAGGCAACACCCACCACCATCTGCTCCCCCTCTTTACATTTTCAGTATATCTTTCTTTCATATAGCCATTCTGATCACTATTGTTATTATTATTGTATTGGCCTTTCGTTATTGGTCTGTCGCGTTGTCCTGCTACCCTGGCTAGCCTGTCTGCCTCCTCATTGTATAGATCACCCGAATGGCCCTTTACATGCAGTATTTCAACATCAACTTTACCATAAAGATCTAATGCCTGTACAATCAATTCAGCATTGACAACAGGTTGTTGATGTAAATTGCGCCACATTGAATTATCTGGACCAAATTTCTGAATCCACTTAGGACCCCACTCTTGTATACATTTCATAGCATATGTGGAATCGGTCTTTATTATATATTCCTCCTCTCCTGTTTTGTATTCATATGATATCCATTCCAATGCTTTAATGATTGCCCAAAGTTCTGCACGTTGATTGGTAGGTTGGTGAATTTCTGGATCTTCAAGGTCAGAAAGTGGGAATGATAGTTTCTCGATGACCCTTAGAATATCTGAACCACTATTAGTTTTGACAACAACAATACCTACCCCTCCTGACCTCTTGTTTTTACTATGGTTGTTTGAACATGCTCCGTCTACATACAAGATGTAGCTCTCATTTTGTAAATGTTGTAATGCTTTGGAGTAGTTATAAAATATCTTGTATTTGGAACCACCAGCCTTCTTCGAATATGAATGATAATTCAAGTATACTCCACGTCCAGTCCCCGAAGCAACTGCATAATACTTTCCATATTCACGCCATTTGCTTTGGGAATACTTTCTCATGAAGGTTTTCGCATCGGCATATTCGTCAAATATCCCATCCACCACCCCTTCAAAATTGTCTATCAGGCTGTTAAAATCTTTCTTGGATGTGAAAATACCTAGTTTTCGTCCATTTGCTACACAATAGAATGGCATTTTCTCTTGATTGACCAGTTTGATAAATCTTTGGAAAGATAAAAAAGGTGGATATTTTTTGCTTTTCTCCTGCCAACCTGTCAACTGATAAGGGGATTGAAGAGTTTCAGATAAAACGTAGGAAATATCAAAATGCTAACCTGGTGATCATAGTAGAAAATGTGTGCTCCATAAAGATCATCATTACAATAACTGATGCAAGAGTTGCTCAAATTCATATCAAATTATATCTCTATATATTTCACAATTTGTTGATTTAGTGGTATTTCAAGTTCTGAGAATCGACTATTGCACCTTTATGACTTTTTCTTGGAGGTGGTTGTAATCTGAGCAGCCGATTTAGCCAATTTATCGGCTTTATTGTTGTAATGGTTACCAGAATGAGCCTTCACATACTCCAAAGAAACACGCCTACCAAGTTGAGCATAGAGATTCCGTGCTTTTTGGATGATATCGTCTCCTTCAATCGAAATTTTGTTTTCTCTAGCAATTCTGTTAATAGCATATTTAGAATCAGAAAATATCACGCATTCAGTATCGTTGGTTGTATTTTCCTTGACCCACTTCATTGCAAGCATCACTGCCGAGACCTCTGCTTCAGTACTCTTACCTATCCGTTTCGGGAGAATATTTGATTTATTCTGGACTTCCTCTTGAACTATAACCATTCCTACACCGCACTTCTGTCCGTTCTGGTTGTACCTACATGATGCATCAACATATATTTCATACCTTGGGTTCAAATAATCATATGCTTGGGTATAGTTATAGAAAATCTTGAAAGGTGTTCCATTGGCTTTCAATAAATAAGTATCAAAATTGGTGTAGATTCCTTTATTCTTTCCTTTTTCAATGACGTAATACTCGCCGTAGTCCTCGTATTCTTTTATATTGTAACCCTTTAAACACTTAAGGGCGCTTTCAAAATTATTGAATTCCATAATTTTACCTTTCTTGAAACCATGGACCAGAATTTCAGCTCGTCTGAGTGAGGTATATATGCCATCTGACCTTCCTTTTAGGGAACAATAGTATGTCATCGTGTTTGTAAAGTACAATACTGGTTATTAGAAACTTTTCAAGGAATAGGAGTAACAAAGTGTAGTCGTTTCAGCGATGGGGGGATGGCATAGTCTAATATATGTGGGAATATGTATACATACCAATGGTATAACGACAAAAACAAACGAGGAGATGTGGGGATCGCCAATAGTTTCTCATTTATGACCAGATATATATCATTCTACTAGATTCATCTAATTCCAACTACCTAGTAGCTAGCGGCTTCTAAAGTTGTCGCTTATTCTGAATAATGTATCTTACATTCGTAGTGTGATTGAGTCGAATACTCTTTATAAGTCGAGTCAGTTTATTCGTTGAAATTAGGTAGGCTTGGTTAAAATTAAGGGCATGGTGAATTTGTATGTGGATGTTTTAAGAAGCTTTGCATTGTTATTAGCATTGTTAGCATTGTTATCAGCATTGCTCAGTTAATTGAATCCGTCCGAGTTCCCAGATTGTCTACCTGTTTCAAGGTTATCCCAGTCTTGAAAGCATTCTTGCAGGAAACACTCCAGGATCTACAGTTGGATTCAGAATCCAAAAACTATTTAAACTTATTTGAATTTTATTGTAGACAAAAATTATGGTTGTGGTATCTCTCGAAAAACTTGATTCCAATCTAGAAATTCACCGATATTGTTCATACTTCATAATTCACCGAAAGCTACGATGGAATCTAGTAATACGAGATTTCTAAGTATATCTATCTATTTACTGCTCATTCTCTTGGCACCTTCGCGGGCCAACTTGTCTGCTCTATCGTTGTAGAAATCACCCGAATGACCAGCAACATGTTCTATGGTAGTTCTATCTTCTACTGTATTATACATGTCTAGGGCTAGTTCAATAAGTTCGGCATTGCTAACTGGAAGCCTCTTTTGGTTACGCCATTTGTTACAGTCAGAACCATACTTCCTGATCCATCCTGGAGCCCATTCCAAAACACAATTCATGGCATATTTGGAATCAGTGAAGACCTTGCATTTCAGCGACGTATTAAGACAAATCCATTGAAATACCTTAATAAGAGCCCATAACTCGGCTCTCTGGTTTGTTGGCGGAGTTATTTCAGGATCCTCGAGTTCTGAAAGCGCATACGATTTGTCATACTCTTCGTGCTCAACGAACGCCATTCCTACTCCAGCCAGTCTTACGTTCTTTCCACGACGATGATTATTTGTACATGCCCCATCAACATAAATAACAATTGTATTGTAGTACTTCAAAGCATCTACATAGTTTCTGAATTCTTTATAATCAGAGCCACTGGCGTTTTCTTTAAAATTCTGGAAATTTAAGTAGATTCCTCGGTTTTCACCTCTAGATACTACAAAATAGTTACCATAATCTCTCCATTTCCTTGTTGCTTTTCTGGTCAAAAATTCCACTGCTTCGTCATAGTCATCAAATGCATCCCATTTGGATCGTCTATAATACCAATATGTCAGATTTTTGCATTGTGACTTGGAAGTGAAAATACCCACTTTATGTCCCCTTGCAGCACAGTAGAATGGCATTTTTTGTTTGGTGGTTTGATCTTGATGTCATTGACAGGTTCGTAAAAAATTTCTTTCGATGAGATCGATTTGCTCAACAAAGAAGGTAGACACTTTTTTTTGTCATAGGGTGCAATTCTCTTCATACTCTCGGTTACACATAGCAGGCATAACAAGTTCCTGTCAATTCCGGAAACTTCATGGGCCTCCGCTATCCAGAAATGACTTCTCTATAGAAAGGCTACTATTTCTAAAAGAGCCACAAGATTGCTTGTTTTTCTTCTAGTTGGCTTGAGTTTATGAAAATAACACACCATACTTGACAACGAGTATGGGGAACTATAAATTCTCTAAAACTATCTAATCTATACTTTATATCCCTCTCTGGTCTTCCATACGTTCTGCGCCTCTCTTAGCTAGCTCGTCTGCTCGATCATTGTAGACGTTTCCTGAATGACCGGGAACATACCTAATGTTGACCAATGTTTCTACTTCCGAGTACAAATCCATGGCGTAGTCTATAAGAGTTGAATTTGCTACAGGATTTCCATATGAATTAAACCAATTTCTGCAGTTATTCCCAAATTTGTTGGACCAGTTCGGTCCCCATTCTAATATACAATGCATGGCATAACTGGAATCTGTATAGATGATGCACTTGAATCCTTCCCAGTGAGAACGAGTTTTAACCCACTCTAGTGCTTTGACAATAGCCCACAACTCTGCTCGTTGGTTGCTTGGAGGGAAATCTTCGGCTTCTTCGAATTCAGAAAGCATGTATGACCTATTCCAAGAAAAGTTATCAGGAAATACAAGACCAATACCAGCCAGTCGTGTTTGTGCAGGTAGGTGATTATTAGTGCACGCCCCATCAACGTAGATAATGGAGCTTTCTGATTCTTCGAAATCTTCATCTTCTTCTGGAGTATAAGACACCGCATCATCTGGCACATTCTTGTCATAAAAGTCTCTAGCTTCTTCGTAGTCGTCAAACTTTGTATAATTACATCCAAAGGCGTTATCCATATAGTTTTGGTAATTCAAGTAAACACCACGACAGTCCCCCTGTATCACAACAAAATAGTCTCCATTATCGTTCCAACTGGAAGTGTTGTTATCCATATGCTCCACTGCGTCTTTATAGTCAGAATATTCATACCATTCATCTGAAGTAAACAAAGTCTTTCTTTTTGAAGTGAATATTCCAGGTTCACTCCCTTCGTCAACACAAAAGAATGGCATTCGTGTATCGAACGGTGGCAAGTATAGGAGTTCAAGTGGTTAATAATTTTGAATCATTTTTTCGAAATTTGGCAATTGTAATATTGATTTCATTTTACGTGGTAGCGCCCAATACGAAATACTTAACTACAGAAAGTACAAATCCTAGACGGATACAGATTATTTATTGCAACTCATTCCTATTACTTATTTGCCCCTTGTCGTGCTAGTTCGTCTGCACGTTCATTGAATTTATTACCAGAGTGCCCGGCAACGTATTTTATTGTTACCCAACGTTCAATTTCTGAATACTCATTCATTGCCCGCATAATGAGATCACGATTCACAACAAGGTGGCCAGATGCATTTTTCCAATACCACCAGTCTTCCCCTTGCAGTCTGTTCCATTTTGGTCCCCATTCCAATATGCATTTCATCGCATACTTGGAATCTGTATATACTGTACCAATCAAACTTTGTGACAAACAACGTTCACCTAACCATCGGAATGCAACAATTAGCGCCCAAAGTTCTGCTCTTTGATTACTAGCAGGAAAATCGTTTGGATTCTCAAACAGAGTAAGGTTATGTGATTCATCGCACATTTGCCTTCCTGGGAAAACCAATCCAATGCCGGCCAGTCGATACTCAGGAGGAAGATGATTGTCTAAACACGATCCATCCACATATACCTCGAAGTTTTCTAAATAATCATCGTAATCCAGTGATCCATATTCTTGTGATGGTAGGTCGCAGTATTCGCTATCTTCAATATATCGCGACTCTGCATCCACTGAGTTGACGTGATAGTATTCCAATGCTATGTCACCCAGGTTGAACACTTTATATTCATATTCCTTCGCTCTAATCAGGTAAGTTCGAAAATTCGAATAAACACCCTGGCTTTTTCCTTCCGTAACAACAAAATAATTCCCATAGTCGATCCAGTCCGTTGTATGGGAATCCATAAAATTACTTGCTTCATAGTAATCACTAAAGACAGTCCAGTCATATGGAATGTCTAGGCCGTCTATCTCCGAAGTATAGATTCCGGGATCTCTTGCATCGGTAACACAGTATAATAGCATCCTAGACATTATATGGAGAGAGTCTTATTGAAGAGAGTAATGTACTTTGTACTGGTGATCAGAAATGCGTAAAAGTTTCTTTTTTGAGATAAGGTTTGTTTGGTGCGAAATCCAATCTGTTCTTACGAAATTATTTTCTACTGTTCGGAATATTAGTGCCGAGATTGGCAAAGATGTTCATTTACTTTATAATATGGAAAATACTTGGCTCTCCTATCTACATCTCCAATCGTCCAGTCCCACTGCGAATTTCACTATCCAATTTCGCAGCCTTTCTTGCTAACTTCAGTGCAATTTTCATATTCAAATTATTGGTATCGTTAGAAATGCACCATAACGTTACAACATTGCTAACCTTAGAATATAGCTCTAGTGCTTCATGTATTAGACTAGCATTTTCCACTAGGTTTCCATCCCTATTTTTCCAATTCTCATAATTGTCACCAAATATCTTGACACAAAGTGGTCCCACTTTTAGTACGCAATCAATTGCAAATTGAGAAGAAGTGTATATTGTGTGTGTCATTGGCCCTTCGCTAAATGGAACAACCGAACGCAATGCATTGACAACAGCCCAGAGCTCAGTATTTAACTTGGTTGGTGGATTCTGACTGGATTTTTCCAACTGTGACACCGCAGCATAACTTCTAAGTTCTTCTTCGTAGCATAGAAGCAATCCAACTCCTGCCAGGCGTTTTTCAGGTGGAAGGTCACTGTTTATACAGTAACTATCGACGAAAATTGAATAGTGTTTTAAAGTTCCATCATCATCCTGCTCGTAGTAAAACTCTTCATCCAGTTCATATGGACGGTCGTAGTCTTCTTCCAGATTATCAGACTTTTCGTCATTTATGGAATGTGAACTTTCTTCGTCCAGAGTGTCAATCCAGTCATCGGAATCCTGGTTCATTTGATTTTGAAGATCTTCAAATCGGATCTCATGTTTATCACTGCTGCTAACTCTTTTGGTTTCATTCAAGTATTTCAACGCTTTATCGTAATTATCAAACTGCTGATAAGTGGAGTTGTTGGCGTATTGTTTATATTGTCGATCATTCAAATATATTCCACGATTTCCACCTTCAGCTACAGCATAATACTCCCCGTAATCTGACCACTCTTGATTCTCTACATTGTTGTTTAAAAATAGTATTGCGTCATCATACTCAGTAACACCAAAATCATACCATTGTTCTCGTTCTGGAAGCTTCTTCTTGGAGGAATAAAGACCAGGTTGTTTTCCGTCAATGACACAAAAGAAAGGCATGGTGGATGACTGAAAAGGTCCTAGTAGTGAATTAATTAATTATTTTTCTTGTCCCCCTTGGATCAATTTATGAAATCCATCAGAAAATACAAACTTGTATGTATTCTTTTCATAATAACTACACGAGGTCAGGCACGCTCTCGTGGATCTAACTTATCCAGTTGAGGATACGTATGTTGTTAATGAAAATGAAGAGGGCAGTTTATTTGTTAAGTGAATACATTCCAACCGAGAATCAATAAACTACTACGGAAACATATAGTCAATAATCGTTTAATCATATATACATTTATATTGAAAATTTTATAACTAGTCAAAAAGATCATCATGCATACGGCTTGCCCCTCTTTGTGCAAGTTCATCTGCACGGTTCATCACCTGAATGACCAGGAACATATCTTATCGTCACAATATTATCAACATCATCATACACATCCATTGCCATATCAACAAGATCAGCATTCGTAACTGAATAACCATGGGCAGTCCTCCAATATGTATAATCATCACCATATCTATCAACCCAGTTTGGACCCCATTCCAAAATACAATTCATGGCATAGTGAGAATCAGTGTGGATAC
The DNA here is from genome assembly GCA_001655755.1 of Hemisphaericaspora haegerdaliae. Lineage (NCBI taxonomy): Eukaryota > Fungi > Ascomycota > Pichiomycetes > Serinales > Debaryomycetaceae > Hemisphaericaspora > Hemisphaericaspora haegerdaliae. Next base: position 75,329 of record LQHL01001850.1, read on the forward strand.
AACATTGAAGAGGTGAATCCCAATGAGCACGAGAACGAACCCATTCTAATCCTTTAATAAGTGCCCAAAGTTCTGCACGTTGATTACTTGGAGGATCTTCATCGGGATCTTCCAATTCTGATAGTTTGTATGATCTGTCCCATGTACATTGCCCTGGAAATGCTACACCTACCCCAGCAGCTCTCTCATTTGGAGGCCTATGGTTGTTTATACAGGCTCCATCCACATATATATTATAGTGCGATACCATTTGTTGCAACACGTAGTAATCAATTGAATGATTGAACTTGGATTCGTTGAATAGGTGTTCCTTTTTTTGTTTTCGAGGAAAATGGAGAGTTTTGGAAGGTGCTTAATATGTGATGTGGTAGCGCCGAGTATTGAAGTAACTAACCATGTCAACTCAATTTGAAATGTATGTAGTTACAAGCATGTATTTGAAACTTCATGGTTATATAACGCAATTTGTATTTGAATACATGGCATGGCATAAGACATTCTTTCTACCTCCCTTGGTTGTCGACCTATCGCTACATTGATTGTGTTGAGGGGGGGCTTGAATAGGTTTAAATGAAAGAGATACTAGAGAGAAAGGGATGATGAAAATGATGTTGATTACATTAAAAAATTTCCTATAAATTACAAAATTCAATCGACTTGATTAAGACTAGCAAAATCAATATCTTGAGGAACATCAACAACTGCCCAATCTCTACCGGAATTCTCATCAAAGGTAATTTCATCTGTTTCTGGATCTACATGAATACCATTCTTTGCAAGAATGGCGGTATCCATTTCATTTAGTGCAATTTCTGTCAACTTTTTACATTCATCCATTGATTTTTTATCATCTTTCATCGGCATTGTTATTTTCAATGGAGGATAACCTATTAAATCATACAATGAATTCAATTTGGTCATCAAAACTCTGACTTGTTGAATAAAGGGATACATTTTCTCTTTGCTAAGATTTTTCCTTTTACCATTGAACACTTCATACAAAAATGTAGAACTAGTACAAATTTCAACAAAATCTGAGTGGGTTGTTTCTTCTAAGATAAGAGCTACGGATTCACCAAGGGCAAGTAATGATATGACTTCATATTTAGCCAACATTAACCCCAGTTCGTCGCATTCAAGTAAATGTTTATGAGTTTTAATTCGTTTACCGTCATATAATCCAAATCCGGCTCGAGGATGGATTGGTGCAACTTTACTAGGTTCACATCTTGCATCTACGTATATTTTTCTTTTATCCACAAGGTATCCTGGACGATGAAGAATGGTTTTACCACTGAATTTCACTTTCCTCCAATCAACTTCATTATAGTCATCAGCAATAATAATTCTTGATAGGAATTTTTGATTTGCCCAACAAGTATGAGCATAATTTACTTCTTGTTTACTTGGGTTCTTAAAATAAGTTTGTGCTTGTTCAAGGGTTCCAAATTTAGTAAAGATATAACCTGGAAATAAATGAACATTTTTGAATGTTTCTTTCCAAGTTCTATAAATACCAGGTTTCCAACCTCGAATAACTACATAATAATATGATGGTTTTGCAACTGATTCAAATTCTATTTCTTTAAGATTTTTATCATATAATGGATACCATTGTAATGGTTTTTCCAAATCATCTCCCATCCATGCTTGAATGGATTTAATATATGGTTTTAAACACCAATCCATAGCATCTTCATAACAATTATATCCATACCATCTTTTCACTTTGGGATCTTTCATTGCCTGATACTCATCATCAGTATATATTATACCAGGTCTATCACCTAGTGTTGCATAGAAATTGTACCCCATATCTTTGTTTTCTTGATACAAGTCTTTCTCCATACTTGATGAAATTTGGCTTTCTTGGGGCGAACAACGATGGAGAAAAAAAGGTGAAAGGTTTTTCATACTGTGTTTTGAAAGAGAGTAGAAGTCAAAGTATTACTTACGCAACAATGGGTAAACATTCAATTAAACATAAATCTTCCAAATCTAAGAAGCGTGACAAGAAACTCGCTTGTTCCCTTGATAAACTGAAGAAAGATGTCACAGCTGTTCAAGTATGGGTGAAGAATGAATTAGATGCAGGTGTTCAAACTGTGTTAGATAAAGAGTTTGGAGAGCTTGGCATCAAAGATGGTAAACCCATTATTAAGTGGCACGTAGGAATGACTGTTTTATTTGAATGGTACAAAGCTTTGGAAAGGTTTGTGTTGCATCGAGAAAGATTCAGATATAGAAAGGATAAAATTGAAAGAGTCCCAATCTCCGGAAAACTTTCATTGGAGTATGCATCTCACTTAGTTTATGAAATTACTAAGAGACTTCAGTCAAAGACATATATACCTGGTGGCGTAATTAAGATACCAGGTGATGGCATTGTAACCTTACGTGGTATCTGGGAATATTTGGATTCATACAATTTTATCCTTTCTATATTTGAAAGTCAACTCGTGGAAATTGCAAACTTTTCCAAACCTTTATACCATTCAAATAAGACTGACATTATTCCAACTTGCCACTTAACAACAGTTTTACCATCATTGATGTCCCAAAATGTCCTCGCGACAATACTCCCCCGGTCTATGTCATGGCTTCTGATACATCAATCCTAGTGGTATTCAATAGTAAGTTGATATGTTCTAAAATTAATTCAGATTGTTCAGTATTAAAAGTTCTCTCCTAAAGATAATTAAAAGTCCGTCTTCCCAAATGTATTAGTTAAGAAATCGGCAGTATTTAATTTTTATTTGAACCAATTCACTTCAATTATTCAACGTCTCACTCATCCTCTAATATATTTGATGGATGTGTCCAACATTGACCGCATGAACTTACTATAAGAGAAAAGGCGTAGTTACATGTAACAATCAACAATATCATCTTCTTTATCAGATATATTGTTAAGTACTCTGTAGATTGAGCTTCATAAGTTTAGTTTAGATATGTTAGTAAAAACAAATTAGTACCAAAGAGAAAGAAGGTGAATGGAACAGTAGCATATACATATACATATTCTATTCTGACCGTTTGCTATCGGTTAGACAACCCTATTCTATTCTATTGTTGGTAAGTGTCAGTGTATTCTTTTTGACAATAGTGTAATGTAATGTTTAAGGGTGAAATGCCCCAATTAGGCAAGATTGTAAACAAACTCAATTAAGAAAATTTCAAAACATTTTTTTGATTTTGATTTTGATTTTGAACCATTTGGTGCTTCTTTTTGTTTCAACCAGAGATTGTTTCAAAAGATTCCTTCCTTTTGTATAGATCATACGGTTCATTAGCTTTTCCCTCTATACAAGTTGTCAAAGACATACACCTAGATAGGAGCATATAGTACTTTTCAATTCAAAGTACACAAAAGATATACTTTCATTTTGGTTTTTGTCCCTCCTCCATTAGTGTTGCCAGATTCTGTTGCAAAGAGAGACAATTGATTTACAAATAGACTTTTAAGTTCCCCTTTTTCACATATTATTACACATACAATAATGTCTGCTAAAATGGCTAATTTTTTTAGTAGGTCACCGAAACATCAACATGTTCAAGATGTTTCTGACATTTCTCATTCAATGGAGAATATTTCAATTTCAAGTAATATGATGGATATTGACACAAGCTATAGATCAACTACCAAACCACAATTCAATCAGCTTAATAAAGAGAATATTACCCCTTTAAACTCACCAACTAAATCAGTATTGCATACATCTCCTCTTAGTACTCCTTATAAAAGTGGAAGGTTACAACAACCGTATACTCCAACACCAGCAACTACAGCACATCACCATCAACAGCAGCAGCAGCAGCAATACCAGCAACAACAACAGACTCAACTAAAGCATCAAGACGCGCAAAACAGACAAGCGATTCAAGAGAATATAAATCAACTTCAACCTCCACTAAGTCAAAGATTTAAATTATCAGAAGAAGAATTTTATAAACGCGCTAACAATCCAAAAACAAAGAGATTGGCGTCGGTGGCGCAGTTATACTTTTTGGATTATTACTGTGATATGTTTGATTATGTGATTAGTAGAAGAGAAAGAACGCGCTTAGTTGAAGAGAAATTATTATCAGATCCTAATTTCCAAAATGATCCTCAACGACAACAATTAGAATGGAAAAATTACATAGGAAGAGAAAGAGCATTGTTAAGAAAGAGAAGATTAAAACCAAAACATAAAGATTTCGATATGATCACTCAAGTTGGTCAGGGTGGTTATGGTCAAGTCTTTTTAGCAAGAAAGAAAGATACCCGTGAAATATGTGCACTTAAGATTTTAAATAAGAAATTGTTAGTTAAATTAGATGAAACAAGACATGTTTTAACTGAAAGAGATATTTTAACAAATACAAGAAGTGATTGGTTAGTTAAATTATTATATGCTTTCCAAGATCCTGAAAAAGTTTATCTTGCCATGGAATTTGTTCCAGGTGGTGATTTTAGAACTTTATTAAACAATACTGGATATTTAATTCCTCCACATGCAAGATTTTATATAAGTGAAATGTTTTCTGCAGTAAACTCATTACATGAATTAGGATTTACTCATCGTGATTTAAAACCAGAAAATTTCTTAATTGATTCAAAAGGTCATATTAAACTTACTGATTTTGGATTAGCTGCCGGTACTGTTTCCAATGATAGAATTGAATCTATGAGATTAAAATTGAAAAGTTTACAAGATTTAGATAATTATCAACTTCCTTCAAGATTAATGCTTGAAAGACAAAGATTATTCAAACAAAGTCAAGGCCATCATAATTTAGCAAACTCCATTGTTGGATCTCCTGATTATATGGCATTAGAAGTTTTGGAAGGTAAGAATTATGATTATACCATTGACTACTGGTCATTGGGTTGTATGTTATTTGAAGCCTTATGTGGATATCCTCCATTTTCAGGTTCAAAACAAGATGAAACTTATTATAATTTAAAGAATTGGAAGACTGCTTTAAGAAGACCACAAACTAAGGATGGAAGATATGTCTTTAGTGATCGTACTTGGTCATTAATAACAAAATTAATTGCTTCACCTTCAAATCGTTTAAGAAATTTTAAACAATTACAACAAACAAGTTATTTTGCTGATATTAAGGATTGGGAAAATTTACGTGAACGTACCCCACCATTCACTCCCCAATTGGATAATGAAGAAGATGCTGGTTATTTTGATGATTTTGAAGATGAAGAAATGATGATGAAATATAAAGATGTTTTTGCAAGACAAGAACAAAATGAACATTTATTAGAAAAAGCCCAAGTTGGTGGTGGTGGATCTCAAAATAAGAAATTTCAACAAAATAATTTCATTGGATTTACATTTAAGCATAAATCCAATCCAAATAATAAGTTTGGTAATGGTGAAGTCAATTTGTTAAATATTGGAGGAACAAGCAATAGAATGGGAGGATTGGATCCATTGGCTACTTTGTATTAGCGTGTGTGTGTGTGTTTTTAGTATATAAGTTTTTTTGTTTATTTGTTATCGTTTTCTGTATATTACCCCCCATCTGTTCATGATTCTGTTCAGATGGCTATTGTTTTCAAGGTTGGCTTTTACTTTTTTTACTATTATTATATTATTATATTACAAAAACTATAAAGTAGTTCAAAGTTATTCTTAATTCTTCCATACGTAATCGTTATCTATCTTCTCTTTTATAAATTTACGTTGGAGAGTATGCAATTCTTCAGCATCTTCTACTGATTTTGATATAAAGTTGAACAATTCTTCTTCGGTAAATTCCCCTTGACTTTCTAGAAGTAAAACCTTGTTAGCTTTCTCTTGTTGAATATTAAAACAAATTACATGATGAGAATCACTAGTTGCCAATACGTCGCCAGGAGGATTCTTTATTAAATTGCCCAGGTTATAACATGACACCACTGATGCAAAGGAAGCGTTCAATGCAATATCTGCATCCACTAGGGCAAAATAACAACAATTTATAGCAGCATTCAATTCATTACAAGTGTATGGTATAGGTTCATCAATTATCAAAAATTGAACAACAATTTGAATTAATTGACGAGGATATTTATAACGAATGATAATTGATTGTAATAATGATCTTAATTTATCTTCTAATAATTTCTCTCTTGTTGTTGATAACCCCTTTGAAGGTCTAATTACAATTTCTAAACTTGCTTGATTTGGTAATTCTTGACGTTGTTTTGCTTCTATTGGTCCACATACTGATACTACCACTTTACAGTTTCCTATTATTAATTCAGCCGATCCGTCGGCATTATCCAACACTGATGTCTTCACTTGAAAAGTCATCCCTTTATGTATTTTGTTTTTACGTTTGATAGAGGGTAAAACCAGTATTAGTTGAAAATTAATTTTTCATTCCCATCATTCTCATCTCCTTCTCTCTGGGTATTTTTTTTCCCTCGAGAGACTTATCGGTGGACTAAAAATTAACTACAACAATCAATAAACAGGTGACCAATGGAAGACTACGAGAAGGATTTGTTAGCTGACTTTGAGAGTTCAGATGACGAAGGTCAAGATGGGTTGGTTGAAGATATACAAGAAGAACTAGAAGGAAACGGTGAAGATATTGAAATAAATGGGGATGAAATACCATTTCAACGTCAGTTAAATGATATAATTCTGGCCAATTCAATTTCAGACTCGTTTCAAACTATATTAAGCACTCCTGACATTGAAAATATTGATGATTTGACTCAATTATCGAAGATTTTCCCCATAATTTCCGAATTACAAGATAAGATTGATCAGTTTTCAAATACTGAAGAAAGTGATTATTTGGAGTTATTATCTTCATTAGATAATGAAAACGACCTGTCGGATGAATATAAGTTTATACTAAGTGTCAATGAGTTATCTACTATTATAACTAATGAAATTA